>OVAN01006083.1:0-22055 GCA_900406275.1 Anastatica hierochuntica | reverse complement strand
ACATTGTTCTACCCTATCTAGAAAACGTATTAGACCTAAATAACAAAAAAAGGAAATTTTCATGTTGTAATTNACGTATTAGACCTAAATAACAAAAAAAGGAAATTTTCATGTTGTAATTATTTTGTTTCCTAAATCTATCTTAAATATACCTAAATCTAAGAATATCTTTAATAAACCTAAAATGCACGATATCTCGTTTTTTTGCATCAAAAATATCGACTTTTTTTCTCAACTTCATCGTATTCTTCGTTTGAATTTTTCATCATCTTTTTAACATGGTTCTAGTCTATGTTAAATCGCTTGAATGGATATCTACTGATTAACTCTCCACTTTCTCTCTGTTTGAATTCTTTGTCTACAATAGTTAAGAGATTTTGACAAGAAAACTCTTTCAACTTTCCCGGGAGAAAATTATGGCCACACTTGAAGAAAAACACATGACATTTTCTTGTTAACTTTAACCGCAAAACACGTACGGTTGAAAATTATCGAAGATGAGATTCGATACGACGAAGACTTACTTCGATTTCTCCAATAAAGACGTTTGTGGTTTGAAGCAGTTTGTGTACGGAAACACTTTCACAGTTCTCCATGCTTTCTGGGTTTCTATCTGTAATCTCTTCTTCTTCCTCCTCGGCTCTTTTACTTCTTCCTCTATCTTCAGGTACGTTTGTTTCCGCTTCTTCTTCCTTCTCTGTTTTTGATCTTCTTCTTTTTTTAATGTGTTTGGTTTTTAAAACTCTTAACAGAGTTACCTCAGACAGAGAGACAAGCTTGGTCGTGGCCGAGAAACAGAACCAGATCGATTCCTCTGTCTACGGAGATCAAAACTCAAATTGGATTTCTCGAGAAACGATACGATGATGATGAGAGTTCGAGATTCCATGAAAGTTCTGTGATTTTAACCAGCAAGAGATTCGAATTTTTCTCAGAAAAAAGTATCACTGGTTTTGTCGAAAGAGGAAGAAGAAAAAACCTTGTTAAAACGCAAAACGTTGTCCCGTTTTTGTTATTTATTTTCTTTTTAAAAAAATAAATATAAAAACATTTTAATTAAATCATAATTTATTAATTCTAGGGGCGAAATCGGATTTAACAAAAATAAAATACTAATGTGACAAAAATATGACTCAAAATCCTAAAGGAACAAATCCAATTTAAAAGTGTCCCATTTTTTTCATTTTTCAGTAATAAAATCTTATGTCTTGGAAGACTTAAACGTTGCTCTTTTTTCTTCAACGCGGATTCCAACATCGATTCAAACATTGATAACACAAACAAAAGCATACAGTGTTAAATAAATTATCCGATCCATAAACGCAAATAATACTTCAAAATTTAAAACTGACAGACAACTATATAAAAAAACAAGGTATGAGAATGTGAAACGATTCGAGAGCCACGTGCAATGAAAATCGCATTAAATCAAAGTGTAAAACAATTAAATATGATAATCATCAAGAACAAGAAGGTTGCATGCCCTTTGCTGAGACTCTGCACCCAAATTTTCTAACATGTCATTTGTAAAATTATAAATATGGTGTATCGCAAAAGACGATAGGATAAAACAACATTATCACTATTTGAAATCTATATCTATATATATATATATATATATATGAGAAATCGTTTATTGACGTGGCGCGCTCACAAAATTTGCGGATGACGTGACGTAATTTTGGAGTTCGTAAATTTTTATTTTTTAAATTAAAAAACGTTTTTGACAGACGTGTCATCACTTGATTGGCTAACGACTTTCTTTATTCGGGAGAATATTCACTCGTGTGTTAATGACCAAACTAACCCTACTGAAAATTATGATATTTATTTAAACAAAAATCGATCATTATCTATCCTCGGTCATTAGACTCAAAACGAAATTAATTAATTAAAAAGCATAATTTATTTAGTCTATATTTATATTTATGGAATAGACGATTGGTTGATTAGGATACTAAAAGAGCAAACAAGACGAAGCTGAATTTGTTAGGAATAGGGTTGATTAGGTTTAGATTAAAAAAATATATGTAAACTCATGGTAATTTACGATATTTTTGGATATTAAATTAAAAAAATAATATATTTAAGTATATATTTATAGACCAGATAATATCGGGTATCCAAAATATTTAGGTTTAGGTCGGGTTCGGTTCTAATTTTTCTGATTTAGGAATTTAAGATTCGTTCAGATATTTTACCGGGTCTGATTTCTCATAAACGCATCATCTCCATCGTTGTTGAAGCTTTTCTTTCTTTCTTCCATTATCATCTTGTTAAAAGCTATTTCTCATTGTCATCCTTGTTGAAAACGTTATTAACAAAAGAAAAAAAAAGAAGAGTTTTGAACGTAACACACAATTTTGAAACTCTTATTAATCGTGCTCTGTTTTCTTAAAGTCGTGCTCTGATTTTAAAGGAAAAAATAAAGACATGTCAGATCGAATTCTAGCCACAATACCAACAACGAATGACAAAGGAGGGGGACCCTCTACGGTTAAGTGTCTCCTGTTGAATTCCACCAACTATACTGTATGGACAATACAAATGAAGGTAGTACCAAAAGGTACATAAAGTCTGGGAGGTGATAGAGACTGTCTCAAACGATGCCGAGAAGAATGATATTGCTATGGCCTTAATCTTCGAATCAATACCTGAAACACTGGTTTTGCAAGTTGGAGAACTTGATACAGTAAAGAAAAATTTGAGAAGCTATTAAAGTAAGACATATGAGTGCGGAAAGAGTTAAGGAAGCTCGCTTACAAACATTAATGGAGTTCGATCGTCTCAAGATGAAGGATACTGAGACCATGGATGACTTTGCAGGGAAACTATATGAAATTTCCTCAAAGTCAGCTGTTTTAGGAGAAGAAATAGAGGAACCAAAGCTAGTAAAGAAGTTTCTTCAGAGTCTCCCGCGCAGGAAGTACATTCATATTGTAGCTTCCCTGGAACAATTCTGAGACTTAAAAATCATGAGCTTTGAGAGTATTTTCGGGCGATTAAAGGCATACGAAGACCGTGTGGCAAAGGAGGATGAGTCTCAAGATGATAGCGGGAAACTTATGTTCATGAACTCTTAGGCCAAATCGTCGCAAACATATCGAGAGAACTATGGAGACACAAGAGGTTGGGGCAGAGGTGGACTGTTTTATAACTGAGGGAGAGGTCGCGGTCGCTTCAATGGGCAAAGGGGTATCTCTAAGATCACTTGATACCATTGTGACAAGACATGGCATTATGCCTCTACTTGTCCTGACCGTCTATCGAAGCTCCAAGAAACACAAGAAACGATCAATGTTGACACACAAGGCACAAATGAGCTCATGATGCAAGAGGTTGTTTATCTAAACGAAGAAAAGGTAGTGCCAACTCACTATGAGATGAGTACCAAAAAACTGAGGAAGGAAATATTCGGTACTTAGACAACGAAGCCAGTAATCACATGAGCGGAGATCGGAGATATTTCTCCTCCATTAACGAGTCTATTACGGGCAAGGTACAGTTTGGAGATGACTCTCGTATTGACATCAAAGGAAAGGGATCAGTTGAATTCTTGGACAGGAATGGTGAACCAAGAATAATGGATGATGTCTACTTCATCCCTGATTTAAAAAGTGACATCATTAGCCTTGGACAGGCTACAAAATGAGGTTGTAAAATCAAGATGAAGGGCGAGTACTTTGTGATGCACGATAAAGACGAAAAGTTGATAGCTAAAGCAAGTAGATCTAGAAATCGCCTCTACAAAGTTCGAATGAAGATAAAAGTTACAATGTGCTTGTTCTCATCTACAGATAGTGCAACAAGTAAATGGCATGCGAGACTTGGGCACATAAATCTTGAAATAATGAAAAACATGATACAAAAATAACTGGTTGTAGGAATGATGCATATCACGATTGAAAAGGAAATGTGTAGCTCGTGGAAGCTGGGAAA
This sequence comes from Anastatica hierochuntica, assembly GCA_900406275.1. NCBI lineage: Eukaryota > Viridiplantae > Streptophyta > Magnoliopsida > Brassicales > Brassicaceae > Anastatica > Anastatica hierochuntica. Next base: position 18,116 of record OVAN01006083.1, on the reverse strand, counting down.
ACACACGAAGAAGATGTTTCCGCAAGCCACGATGTACATAGCAAATAAGAAGCTAGAGCTCATACATGGAGACTTGTGTGGCCCTATTACGCCAAGTATTGCTTTTGTAAATAGATATATCTTTATCTTGATCGGTGATCACTCCAGATATATGTGGACAGTGTTACTAAAAGAGAAGAGTGAAGCATTTAGCAAATTCAAAAGGTTTAAAAGTCTAGTTGAAAAAGAAGAAGAATCGACCATTCTAACTTTTAGAATAGATCATGGCGATGAGTTTATCTTACATGAGTTCAATGATTTCTGCGAAAGGTCCGGGATAAAACGTCACTTGACAGCTCTATATACGCCTCATTAGAATGGCGTCGTAGAGAGGTGTAACAGAACATTAATGGAGATGACCAAGAGCATACTAAAACATATGCGGATTCCTAACTATTTATGGGGCGAAGCCATAAGGCATTCTACATATCTTCTTAACAAACTGGGAACTAAAACACTTAAGGATAAGACACCATACGAAAGTTTCCATTGGAAGAAACCGAGTATCTTTCACCTCTGGATCTTTGGATGCATCGGTTACGTAAGAATATATATGCCTCATTTGAAGAATCTTTATGATCGATCGCACATACAGGTTCATCTCAGCACAAAACCAGGTTCTAAAGCATATCGAAAGCTTGACCCCAGAAAAAAAGTTATAGTCAACCGTGATGTGATCTTTAATGAAACAAAAAGCTAGAATTGTAATCGAGAAAGTACGGAACAAGGAGGAGCTGGAAGTTTTAAAATTACACTTGGAGCATACGGAAATCGCGGCATTAATGAAGAAGAGCATGTCATCGCTGAAACGGATTTCAACGGAAACAATAGAGAAGAGATGGATTCTGATGATGATCTCTCCGAAAGTTTAGACAAAAGCATAGAAGAAGATGATGGTGGTTCAACAGGAAATCATAGAGAATAAAGGGGAAATAGAGAAGGAGCATCTGGTTCTGAAGTGATTTCTTAGCCGATACAATCTCCACCCGTGGCGAGAAGATCACAAAGGCAAAGGGTAAAGCCAAAGTATTTTGATGATTATGTACTTTTTGCTGAAGAAGAAGGTATAAGGTTGTTTAATGTGTTTAAATGACGAACAATTGACCTTCAAAGAAGCTAAGAAATCGAGAAGCTTGATAGTTTCTTGTGAGGACGAAATCAAATCAATCACTAAGCTAGATTCATGAACCCTTGTCGAGCTTCCTGTTGGAACAAAACCAATTGGATTAAAATGGGTTTTCAAGCTCAAAAGAAACTTTGATTGAAGTATTAACAAACACAAGGCAAGACTTGTGGCTAAAGGATATGTTCAACGATATGGAATTGATTTCGATGAAGTATTTACTCCAGTTGCTCGAATTGAAACTATTCGATTGCTCATTAATCTCGCAGCTTCTAATGGATAGAAAATACATCATTTCGATGTTAAAACCGCGTTTCTTCACGGAGAGTTGAAAGAGATTGTTTACGTTACTCAACCGGAAGGATTCACCGTAAAAGAATGTGAAGAAAAGGTCTATAAGCTAAAAAAAGCTCTTTATTGTTAGAGACAAGCCCCGAGGGCTTGGAGTGAGAATCTAAATCGAATTCTTCAAGACCTTAACTTTAGAAATTTTTTGAAGGAAACATTTGTTTACCGAAAACAAGAAGATGGCGAGTTGCTTCTAGTTGCAGTCTATGTTGACGACTTGTTTGTTACGGGAACAAACATGAGTGTCATCGACAAGTTCAAGATAGAAATGACATCTAAGTTTGAAATGAGTGACTTAGGAAGGTTGACCTACTATCTTGGAATTGAAGTAGTAAAAAACTAGAAAGGAATCATCTTGAGTCAAAAATGCTATGCACTAAAGATCTTAAAAGAATTGGGTATGGAAGATTGTAACATGGTCCATGTTCCGATGGAGATGGGTTTGAAACTGGCGAAATATAAAGAAGAAAAGAAGGTGGATGCCGCGAGTTATAGAATGGCTATCGGGTGTCTCCGTTACCTGCTTCATACTCGACCGAGTCTTTCATATTGTGTGGGAGTGTTAAGCAGGTATATGCAAAGTCCTAGAGAATCTCATGGAGTGGCGATGAAACAGTGTCTAAGATATCTACAAGGAACTACGTCCTATGGCCTATCATTTGCGTACTCTTCCGTTGAAGTGCCAAAGCTTATAGGTTATAGTGACAGTAGTCATAATGTTGACCCAGATGATGGAAGAAGCACAGTGGGTCATGTGTTCTATCTTGAAGAGAGCCCGATTACCTGATGTTCACAAAAGCAAGAGACTGTTGCTTTATATTCCTGTGAGGCCGAGTTCATGGCCGGAACAGAAGTTGCAAGACATGCAATATGGCTTCAAGATTTGCTTGGGGAAATCCTAGGTTCATCGTGTGACAAAAGCTCTTATACGTATAGACAATAAGTCGACAAAAAGCAAGCACATTCATACGAGGTTTCATGTTATAAGAAAATGTGTCGAGAAGGGTTTGTTAAAAGTCGAGCATGTTCCTGGAAATGAGCAGAGAGTAGATATTTTAACCAAGACACTTGGAAGAACCAAGTTCAAAGAAATGAGGGATCTCATTGGAGTCTATGATTTAGCAAAGAAGGAGTTCAAGTTTAAGGGGGAGAATGTTGGATAAACTTGAAAAAGTGACTTACATCGCAAGTTACAAAGGAAAAAAATATTAAGAGATAAGGATCAGTTTATGTGTAGGAGTTATCTAAACATAATATGAGTTTTCCTAGTAGGAATAGGAATTGTAATTTTCTTATATAAGACATGACCGAGCTATGGTGATGTTTTGTGAGAGAGTTTTAGGTTGTAAGAGAGCTTTAGTTTTGATTTAAGTTTTTTAAAATTCTAATAAAGAAGAGTTGTTCTTTTATTGATTCCTAAAACAAACTATTCGATCCTACAATCCTTCAATATCAACATACTTTAATAATAAAAAGTTTCTGTTTTTCCGGTGAACCAAAAAAGCACATTTTTCTAAAGACATCTCTAACATACCCCCAAATCATCATTTTTCAAAAAAATTTAGATTCCAATCAACCCTCGAACCTTCATTTTTTGAGGTATTAAATAGTGCACCTTCAAATATGAGGTTTTTTTTTTGTCATCAGTCTAGTGGCTTAGTAGTTCCCTGAAAAGGGCATCATCCCGGGTTCGAACCCAGGTAAGTGAGCTTGGCTAACAGAGGTGGTAACCACTGTACCACTTGTGCTGCTCATGAGGTTTTACTATTCAAAACCTCAAAACAATGTTCACTTTATTTTTTACTAACCAATAATTGCATAAAAATTTTATTGTTTTTGAGCTTAGTCAATTATATTTTTCATGAATAGTTTAAATTTTTCATTCTATATTTTAAATTTTTAACTTAACTAAACAAAAACTATTAAAATTAATATCAAAATTATTAATATGTAAACATACATAATAAAAATATTATTTTGCATAACAATAATATTACATTTACTAAGTTTTTCACAAATTTACAAATCTAAATCTAGAGTACAACATAAATATTTTACAAAGTCAAATTCATAACGTAACACTAATATTCAGATAAATTGATCTGAACTCTATATGTAAAATTCATGTCAAGTTTTAGCTTTTTGTTTTTTCCCCTTCAGTTTTAGCTTTTTGTTATTTTGCGAAGTAGGCATGTGAGCATATTTTAAGAATAAGAAATTATGTTTCTCTGGTGAACCAATAAAGCACACTTCTCTAAGGTTTCCAACATACCCTCAGTCCTCAGTTTTTGACGTTTATTGGTTTCCAACATACTTTCAAACCCTCATTTTTGAGGTTTTTAATAGACACATTTAATTGTGATATTTTGCTATTCAAAACTTCACAACACTATTCACTTTACCTTTTAGTCCTTATAATTTTATATCTAACTACCAATTGCCGAAAACTTTTACTATTTTCCGCCTTGTCCTTACAATTATATTTTTCATAAATAATTTAAATATCAAATTATATTACTAAATTTTTAACTAAACTAAATAAAAGCTATTAAAATTAAGATCAAAATTATTAATATATAATATAATTAATAAAAAAATATTATTTTACATAACAATTACATTTACTAAGTTTCTCACAAATTTAAAACTACAGTACAACATAAATATTTTACAAAAATCTTTTACATAAATATTATACAAAGTAAAATTCATATCATAATATTAATGTTCATACAAATTGATCATGACTCTCCAAGATCACCATAATGTTTTATATAAAAATTGGATGCATTCGGCGCTTCTCGATGTTTTTGTTGTTGTTCTTGAATTCTCTTTTGTATAATTCTTGCTTGTTTAGATCGAATAAATTCACATATATTACTATCAACTACATAATCTAAGTATGTTATGTTTATTAATGAAACTTTAATAATTATAATAAAGTATACTTAATCATAGGGATCATATTGCAAATTATTTAAAAAATGAAGATAAATTTGAGGTTTTTCGTTGGAGCATTACACTTCCAGACTTTCATTTTGAATATTGGACACCCTAAAATGAGCGTCTTGGTTGGAGATGCCTTAACTAATAAAAACTTAAAAGGAACAGAAAAAAGAAAAGAATCACTTTTGTTGCTTTTGATTGACACGAATGAGGTGGCTGTACTCGTGATAACTGTCTCTAGGTATGGAGCCATGAGAAGCTAAAACCACATTATATTTCACTCGCATCTTGCACGTGATGTGAGTGTTTTTTAATCAACCTCATAATTTAAACAAAAAAAGGTTCCAGAATTGTTGCCCAAATTAAAAGAGTTTACAAAAGTTACATTTTGAAAACAAGTTCTCGCAAACTGGGCAAAATAGTCTACTTGAAACTTTAAAGACGGAGAGAAGAGCTCTTCAAAATCGCCAAGAAAATTTGAGAAAGTGGGCCAATCATCAAGATTTTGAATAATTACTACAAGCTGAGCACAATCAGTATCGAAATCTTGACATTCTATTATCCTATCACAAACCATTGACATTGTCCAAAGTAAAACTTCCATCTCTGAATGTAGGGGTAAACTTTGTTCATAGCATTTAGGCCCTATAAGCAATGTCCATCCCTTCGAAACTAAATAAATGCACTCAATCCCAAGGTTAGATCATTTCATTTCTAAGATCCATCTACTTAACATTGAGACTGTTAGTTCCCTCTTTGGGAGAGTCCGACTCCACTTTAGGTTGAGACTGAATAACTTGCATTTCCTTCCAAGCAGAAAATTCTCTCTCTTCTTGTCTAAAGATATAAAAAGGTTCCAGTGGGATACTTTGAAACACTTTTTGGTTCCTTGATTTTCATATAAACCATAAACACCAAGAAAAAAGATCTGGAAAATCACTTTGTGCTCCCGTAATGGGTTTCTCCAAAATAGATATTATAGATTGGTAAAGATGGACTATGTTGGAAAAACATCCACCATTGTTGGGTCTAAAGATAGTTTCAAAACCTGTTTCAAAAAAAAAAACATTCAAAGAAAACATGGTTCGTTGTTTCCTCTATTAAGCCACACTGTTTACACAAAATACTACAACTTATTGCTCTTTGGCAAATTTTAGTTAACCGCTAAAGTACATGATGGCAGATAGCCAGAGAAAATGTTTTAGCTTGAAAGAAAATTTTAGTTTCCATGCATGAGTTTGCTACATATTCAAACTTGCTCCCTAAATGTAGTCATCTTTCTTCTTAGCTTCTGATAACATCAATATTTTACCACTTTTTCTTAGAATTTAGTATGTTTTATTGGTTTTTTTATGCAATTCTCAATGAATAGAAGTAGTTTTCCTCTATTTGTGGTATTTCAAGTTATTTCAGGTCAATCAATGTATGATGGAGCATTCTGGAGCTAAATGGACCAAAGTCAGATTCTGGACAGTTTCTGAGCCTCAGAAGTATCGTCCAAGATGAAGGTCTTTTCCTTAATGAATTTCGTTAAAACTTGGGGAAGGAGCTAGATGATTGAGCTAGATTTCATATCAAGGTGGGTTCACATCATACGGAAATGTGTATCAAGAATTACATCAATATTACTGAAGACTGGTTTAATCGTCTTGCGAATAAAGGGTGCAGAGAAAGGCCAAAACAAAATGAAGACCATTTTTGTTTCGAACCATACATTCTCCAGATTCAAGTGGCTCTGTTCTAAATATTTTCATGCCTTAGAACTAAACTCAAGACCCCTTTACACGAAGCCCAACATTTGGAGGCCTTAAGGCCGATTTTACTCATTTGACCTAATAGTAAAGTTGCATTATAAATAGGTTTTTAGCTTTTATTTCGAGGAGAGTGTTTAGGTTTTAGATCGAATAAGTGCCTAAGGAGACAGGGATGACATCCTTTGGGGTCGTGCCTTTTGTTAGCCTCCAAAGGATCCATCTCATCTTAATACATCCATACCTCTTTCATCATTCTCCCTTTAACTTGATATAAATACTTGTTGTGATGATTGATTTCTTGTTTACATGTCTTTGATCTATTAATTTTCATGTTAGACAGTAGATTACAAGGCGTCAATGAGTTTGCTTGAATTGAATTACTAAACGATTAGGTTTTATCAATAACGTTATCATCTCTCCTTGAAAAATAATGCTATTTAATTTCTAGGCCAATTTGTGAATAGATTTAAGGTAGTATGCAATCCAAAAGCTTGACATAATGTTGGAACTAGTATATGATGAGCCTATCTAAGTAGGCAACGAATGTGAATCTAGTTAGAATCGTGAACAATCATCCTTGATCAAATTAATGCATGTTTAATTACTATAAGGTCGTCCAAAAGATAATGTCCCTTGGTGATTAGATATAGGATACCGAACATCGAAAGTGGAGAGGATTTACATTAGTGATTGTGTTCTAGACAGAAGCATTATGCCCCCAGTCGAGTTTTAATTCCTGCTTGTTTACTTTAACTCTCTAATGGATAATGCATATCATATCATTGATCTATCCTTTGTAAATTGGCATGTAGAGTATGTTCATTTGTATTTATAAAACCATAAAAACGTGAAAACACCCTTTTATATTTTGGTCTTAATTTTGTCTGAAATCATATAAGTTCTCAGTGTGAATAATTAGTCCCTGTAGATTTGATCCTTAAGTATTACTGCGGATGCTGTACACTTACAGCTAGGTTTTAATTTGGGTAAAACTTGACCCCACATAAGGTTTTTGGCGCCGTTACCGGGGACTAAAAACATTTACCATAGGATTTATATCTTGGATTAAGTCTAGGAATTTTTTTTTCTTTTCTTTCTTGCAAAATTTCGATTTTTAGCTAGAAATTTGGTTCTCTTTGTAAAAATTTGGGTTTGCTTTTTCTTCTAACTTCTTTTAATTCTTTTAGGATATTAAAACTTAGGATTTCTATTAATTTACTAACAATTTCGCGACCCTTTTCTTTGTAGATAGTAATACTTTGGAATTATCCTTTTTCTAGTAGGAATATAATGTTTTCCATTCTACTAACTTATATATATGTTTCTCTTGTGTTTTACTGATAGTAATACTTTGGAATTACAAGAAACCAGAGCCAAAATTTCGAAACCATAAACGTCTATCAAGCTATTGTCGAAAGTTTCTATGGATCTAGGAACCCTAATCCTCACTCGATTGAATACATAGAGGACACTCAATACTATTGATAGCTCATGTTTTCACCCAAGAAATCAATGCAATCGTACAATTAAACACATTGTAGTGGTTCGGGGTCGAATCCGTAAAGACCAACGATCACGCGTAGAACTATGAATAAAATGTGGGCTAAGAACAAAAAAAGGATGAGTTTAGAAAAGATGCAGAAATCGAAATCAAGCAATCAAAAAGCAATGAAACAAGTGGATTGTAAATCAATCAGAGAAAAAAGTTGGGCATATGGCGTTCTCAGGGTAATCATTTCATCATGATTGTAGGTTTATTGTCAGAGAAACAATTAAGAGACATCATGAACCGAATTCACAAGATTATAATCAACCTACTTTAATAGTGCTAACTATCTATGTTTAAGGATCCTAGATACTAAATTCTCTTGAGTTTTAAATCCTAAAAATGCATTCTAAACAGTATTGATTTGTTCACAGATTGCTTACACATCAATTTCCATTGGTATAAGGCAATTTGCTCATTTATCTTTCTTTTAAGCATTTAATCAAACACTTTCGGTGCGTTAAACATCATAATTTCATAATCTAGGTGATCAAGCCAATTTAACCATTAAGAATAAAGAAAACCAAAGATCAATTTAAGCATTAAGAATAAAGATAACCAAAGACATGCCCTGGATCGATCGATCTAGGGAGCATGGATCGATAGATCCAAGGCATCCTGTCCAGAATCTTCGCTTCTTGATTCAGCTCCTCCGTGGCATTTGTCCAAAATGATCTTCAAGATCTAAAATCCGTCATATCACGTTCTTTTCCTCGTTTTGAACTTGTAGCCTGTGTAAAATACAAAGAAGAACAAAGACCCAAAAAGGAAAAAAAATACTTTGGAAAAAATAACGTTTCTCGACTAAAAACACGAATAAGAACCTATAAAATCACAACACATCAAATTCCCCAGACTTGAATCTTTGTTTGTTCTCAAGTAAAAAAAACGAAGATTAAGCCTAAGGGGAAAGAAGTTTGAAAACAATGGACCTTTGTACTTTCAGTAGACCTTACTTTGCACTAAATTCGCTGACCACATTAACGTGAGACAGTTAGAATATTCTCCCCAAGAATCCCTGCATGACCTCCCAAGCCCATCCATACTCCAAACTCTGAACCTACAAGCCTAACATTCATGTTATTAACTCTCTACATTCATATGTAAAATCGTGAAAATTTTTCACCAGAGAACTCTACATCAGGAAATACAAGAGGGGTAATGAGATGGCTTTTCGTGGTAGGACTTAAAGTGTTTCGGGGTTAAAAACTGCGCGAGGATGTAAGACATTATGAAAAATCGCAGGAGAGAGAGAGAGAGAGCATATTGATAACCACGACCCCTAACTACCCAAATACAAACCATCAACTTGTAACAAATAAATCATGTACAAACTTCAGGGTGAACTAAAAAACAAGATAGCTAGTTGATACTGATTTCCCACTTGAATATAGATAAAAAAGACATATTTTTGTTTTTTCCATAATATGAAAATCACGTGGGAATAAGCATTACGGAAACATTGTAATCAACAAAAACACCGATACATCACGAAGAATTGCAACACATCAATCTTAGCCTCTAAAACACCCAACATCGACTAAATAGACACACATGACTGTGCCTAAACAACCTAAAATGTTCAATCCTACCTAAGTAATCAGGAGGACCATGTCAACCCTATATTCTCCATTGTTTTTGTACATGTGTGCACATAAGATGCAAAAAGAAATGCATAAAGATTCAAAGGAGATAGGGTGAAGGTGTGGTGCTAGACTAAAAAGGAGTATGGTCACTTAGGATTACCGACAAAGGATGGAAGAAAATGAGGATGTAATCCTGAATGATTTTTTCGATTTCCTAATTTCAAGTGCTTCAAAGCAATTAAGTCATTAGTTTTTTAGATAAACAGAGTTCAAAACAATCTTGACAAGGGTTTGAGTTCCAAAGCTTTCTGGCGGGAATTTCGGTAATGAGGTTTTCTAGTTTGCCTACGCTAAAAGCTCAAGTAGAATGGTCTATATGAATAGATATGAAGCACAACGCACAAAGCATAAAGCAAATGGTTTAAAATCATCATAAAGTATCAGAATCAAGAGGGACTAACTCAATAAAACATGAAAAACTGACTTAAGCGAGACATCAAACAAAAGAAAAATACATAAGTAGCCTCCTCCAGACTTATCGTTTGAATCTCCAAAAGATTCTGGTGTATGAGAAGGAGTAAGTCCAAAAGATAGAAATAAAAAGAAATTCAAAAAGAAAAAGAATAGAAAAGAAAAGAAAAGAAAAATCGGTGTGTATGAGATATGATCAAGTGGATGGGCCATAATCGTCATGACACGCCTTCTTGCACGTCTCTGTTAAGAACCAAGCAACCTCGGCATCAACATCTCATCTATATCCTTAGAGGTAGGATCCCCACTTGTAGCAGTAGTAGCAACAGGCATCGCGACATCCGCAGCAACATAAGAAGTGCATCCACTAGTCATTGTCTTCTTCATGGCCTTCAAGCGCCACATGATTAGACTGTTGGTCTTCTGGTGGCTATCGATGATCCAACCATGAAACTTGGGCTTACGGAAAGTGAGTGGAGGTGGTGGAGCCAGCTTATGCGGAGTAAAGTCATCAGGGAAAATGTCCTCCTCTAGAGGACGACCCATATGCTCCTCCGCAGCAACGTCACTTGCATCAACATCAACAGGTCGAGAAGAAGAAGAACCTATGCCCTTAGCCTTCTTGAACGTCAGTGGGCATGTGCATAGACCACGAGCAAGAGGTAGAATTCAACAGCTACAAGACTCTCAATATCAGTCAAATCAGGTCGAGGAAGAATACAAAAAAGAGAAACCTACAGGCGGCTCTAGAAGTGGTAGACATGAGGGGTAGAACATCTGAAATCTTTGCATATAGGTCCAGTGAGATAGCCGCTGTCAACTAAATGCTTGCCATTGGCAAGGTTTTAGAGCGACATCCTAAAATCACAAACTCGGGCCTTTTCTCCTCCTAAACGAACCCTCTTTAAATGCATAATTCGTGTGATCATGCCTCCAAAGGCAAGGGATGTACCTACATCAACCATGGACGCCTTGTAATAGGTGAACTTCTCCGCTAACAATGCTCTCAAATTAAGCTCATTGGCATGGCAATAATAAACTCCCTCAGCTCCAGGCCACAAATGTCGGACTCCCAAGAATAGTAGAGTAAGCTTTCGAAGGTGGCAGCAGACTGAACAGTCTTCCCAAAGAGATGGGAACCAAAAATCCTCACAGCATAACGTATAACTAGGCAGCGGATCAAAGAATGCTTAGCATTAATAAGTGAAAATTTCATATATATCAAATGAAATAAGTGTATAAGATAAAATTTTGCAACTTTTTTATTTTAGGATTTTTTGGTTTAGGGTTTAGGGTATAAGGTTTAGGTTTTATGATAGAATTTTAAACTTTAATGATAAATTGATTTAGTAAGTGATAAATTCATGTATATCAAATGTAATAAGTCTATGAGATAAGTTCAACAACTATTTTACTATAGGGTTTAGGTTTTTTGGTTTACAGTTTAGAATTTAGTGTATAGGGTTAGAGTTTAGGGTTTGGATTCTGTGTTAAGGATTTTGGGTTTAGGGTTAGGGTTTAGGTTTTATGATAAAATTTTACACTTCAATGATAAATAGATTTAATAAGTGAAATATTCAATATATATCAAATGAAGAAGTCCACATGATTCATTTTTGCAATTTTTTATTTTAGGGTTAAGGGTTTAGGGTCAAGAATTTAGGGTTTAGGGTTAGAATTTACGATAGAATTTTACACTTCAGCGATAAATTGATTTAATAAGTGATAAATTAATATGCACCAAATGACATAAGTCTATAAGATACATTTCAACAATATTTTTATTTTAGGGTTTATTCGTCTAGGTGTACGGTGTAGGGTTTATGATACATTTCTAGAATTTTTATTTTAGTGTTAAAGGTTTAGGGTTTAGGTTTAATGTACAAATTTAGGGTATAAGGTAGGGTTTAAGGTTTATGATAGAATTTAACACTTCAATGATAAATTGATTTAATAAGTGAAAAATTCATGTATATCAACTGAAACTGTAACTTTTTTATTTAGGTTTAATGATAGAATTTTATACATCAATGATAAATTGATTTAATTTGTTACGAATTCATATATATCACATGAAATATGTCTATAAAATACATTTCTGTAACTTTTTATTTGAAGGTTTAGGGTTTAGGGTATGGTGTATAAGGTTAGGGTTTAGGGTATGGTGTATAGGGTTTAGGTTTAGTGATAGAATTTTACACTTTAATGATAAATTTATTTAATAACTAACAAATTCATATATATCATTTGAATTAAGTTTATAACATACTTCTCAGAAACTTTTTTACGATGATGACAACGGCTTCGATAGTGGGTCCCGACGACAGGTGAGTTGGCGCTCTTAGATCGCATAAAACTTCTAACAGCGATTGCGTGCGCCTCTGAACTCTGATTGAGACGCAGTCGGCGGCTACAACTTCATCTGGACAAGATTTATCCACTGGTGGCCTTGGATTTGCGAACGGATCAATGAGTAGAGATATCAAAGGAAAAAAGTGCTCATGAATAGAAAAAAGTTATGGCTGAGTGATTTACGGTGGTAGCTCGCGGTGGCTGATGGGCGATTATAGGATTTCGTGATGATGAAGTGATTTTGGCAGAGCTCCGCGAAGAATTTAAGTGGTGGAAGAATATGAGAGGTGATGGCTCTTTTAATAGAGGTAACTAAGAACATGACCAAGGGTTTGTAGAAAAAAAAAATTGGGGCTTTAACAGTCCTCTGCAGCTATTTTAAAAAGGTTGTCTCTTTAACTTTTGGGATGTTACTCTCCACTTGAATTGAATTCGTCTTCGAATTCGGAAAATAATTTCTCTCCCACTTGGTTTTCATCCAAGCTTTGAAGTGTCCAACTTTGCTGTTATGGCATATTCTGTTTCCTTTGCACTAAGGAAAACTTGAGGGTTAGCTTCACCTAATCCTAGTCTCTTCATGTATCCGCCCACCAAAAAAATACTCGTGATACTCAGAAACACATACAACACTCAACATACCAATGCATGAACACAAAATGATTTTCGGTGAGTTACATACCTAACGTCGGCTCGACTACCACATGGTCGTTGACTACGTAAACTCCTGGTTCAATGGCTTGATGCTTTGTTGTTGGTGCAGCCACCCCTGGAATCAGTCTCGAACAACCACTGGTAATATGACTCTGCTACCCACAATTGTAACAAGCTTCTAGCGCGACCCTCTGTGCTGCTCTCGATACAGTCTTTGGTGTCTTTGGCCTTGCTAACTGCCTGATAGGCTGAACCTCTGGTGCTAGCGAGGGGCAGTACCTTGAGATGTGTACCTGCCCACATAAATGTTAAGTGAAACACTACCCGAAATGGTTCCACTGGCAACGAGAACAACGCGATGGTATGCACTACTCTTCTGCCCTCCTTTGAGTCTCTAGAGCCTTTCTTGCCTTCTGTTGCAGTGCCTTGGTAACTTCATGCTCTTCCGCCAAACCTCTATCTTGTGTAGCAACCGTCTCAACTAAATCAACCAGAAAGTGGCATTCCTTCAACAAGCAGCGATTAAGAACATTTGCCCGTAAACCCTTCATAAGCCTCCTCTTCAGCTCGTGCTCACCCATAGGTCTCCCAACAAACTTGTGCAAATGACTAAACTTCAGCTCGTACTCTCGTACAGTCATACCATTCTTGCAAAGATCCTGGGAGGCATTATCTTTTGCATCCATTACCTCCTGAGGAAAAAATCTCTAGGAGAACTCCCTTCTGAAGTCATCATAATGCAGCTCATAATGCCCATTGACAAAATCAACTACTCTATCCGAATAGACTTAAGCATCTACCTTCAAGTACTGGACAACTAACCCAAGTAGAAACTTTGTGGGATACCTCAAGTTGTCTAGATTGAGCTCAAGATCTCTCCTCTAATTATCAACCTCCACAACATCACTAAATCCATGAAAAACCTTGTGGCCCATGTCCTTAAGCTGTCTCATAATATCCATATAGGTGGGTTCATAACAATGATGAATAGGTGGTGGTGGCAGAAGCTCCTGTTCAAACACAAATGATGAAACCTGCTCAACTCAAGCTCCACGACGGACATCTACAACACCATGCTCTCCAACCAGATCCTCGTACTACTCAAGATACCTCCTAAGCTCCTCTAGCTCTGCAACATTATTTCCTGTCTGACCAGCTCCAGGAGAACCAACCTGTGGAGCAGCAACTTGCAGAACAACCTGTGGATCAACCTGATAGGCATGCGGAGCAGCCTGGCGAGCAAACTCTCGGTCACCTGCCTGAGCAGCCTCCTGAGAAACACGCTCCACAAAATCTTGAACAGCCTGCCTCGCTGCCTCCTGGGCAAGTTGCCTGATCACATCTACATCAATCTGCTCAGGAAGGGGTTGAATAGCCTGACTCCATTGTGTACACTTTCATCCACTACATCACATGCATTAGCACTGCCTGCGGCCTTGGCTTCTTCGGAACGGGTCACAATAGCTTCAGGTCTCGGCGGCATCTGAAAGAAAGGAACAAGTAAGTTAAGCTCTACTTGAGATAAAAAAAATACTTACAAAGATGGAATAAACTGAACAGTCTCGTCCCTTTATTTTTAAAATTTCACCAAATCCCAAAGTTTGAAAACCGTGGAAAACACATTTCCATAACTACTTTGTCTTCTAATCGCCTCACGGGTTAGAAATGGGATGGCAAAGCCGCTCTGATACCAATATATAACACCCATCTCATCCTCTCTCGACAACAGAATACCACTAACCCCAACTTAAAACTCAAGCAACTCATCATAACCATATATAAACCTTTTATACTCGTAAACCACGTCTAATAACCAATATTTCCAAATATATCCAATAATCAAACCATCAAGTCTAAAACCAATAGTAAATAAAATGTCTAAAGAGCCAAAAGCAAATAAAATTGTTAATCCTAAAACAACATCAAAACCGACCAGCTCATTCGACAATTCGTCAGTCTCACATGAAAAGAAAAAGTAATGAGGGGTGAGTGAGAGGGAAATCATTCAATGAGGGGGTGAATTGCTGCACATGTAAGTTCGCAAACCTAACTCAATGAAACGGCCACGCTACACTAGTCCTAAAACATGCAATAAACATGGCACCTAAAGTACCCAAGCAAGACAAAAATGGTTCTAGAAAGCTTCACTTATTGTCGGCACTGTCTAGAGAGACTTCCATCAGCATGGGATAAGTGGAAAAATGCATCGCCGTCGTGGACGCTTTATCGATCGTAGGGCTACGAACAACAGATCGACTTGTTGTCTGCACTCTCCCGCACACGACTTCCGTAACACAAGAATCCTTCATATGTGCCCTGTTCAAGTCTGAGGCAAGACTCTGGTAATATAGGAATCCTCCATTTGTACAACGCCCAAGTCTGCCCACCTACAAATACTACTATATATATCAATATATATACACATCACAAGCAATCAACATGCGAATCAATCAATTGTGATAGCATCTATTATCCTAAGTCCCTTGAAATAATAAACTAAACGATTAGAGTCTAAACAGACTCCAACAACCAAACAACACATGTTCCGATGCTACTCTAACGGTGGAAGAAAGCTAAACCAAGGGCAAACTGAGGATTTACGCGCTAGCTCCTCACCTTGGCAAATCAGAAGAAAAGAACAACTTTTGAGTCTCAAATGCTCAATCAAACTCTGAATCTGAAATCATGATGGATAATCAATCAGAATATCCCTAGAATAGAAGAAATTGGACTTAGAACAGAAAATCGGGCCTCGCCGATCAACTGGAACGAATCTGGTCAATTGGCCAAAGTCAATGCTCAGGTCAACCAAGTCAACTGGTCAAACCAGTCCAACTCAGTCATCTTCAGTCTGACACGCGGACCAGCCAGAAGTCGACACATCAACAGATCTAAACACATCACTCTGCCACGTTAGCTTCATCCAAATGAAAAGATATGACCCGATTATCCACAATTTGAATTCATGTTCCAGCATAAGCAAAACGGTGGTAACTTACCTTCGGTGCTCCGATGGTGGTTTCGACGATGGCGACGGTGGTTCCAACGCTGAATCTGGCGATGGCGGCTCTGTTGGTGGCTTGCAATGGTAAAGGCGGCTTCGACAGTGGGTCTCGGCGGCGCGTCAGGTGGCGCACTTATATCGCGTGAAACTTCAAACAGCAATTGTGGAGGCGTCTTAACTTTGATTGAGATGCGGTCGGTGTCTACGGCTTTGTCTCGACAAGATCTATCGGCTTGCGGCCTTGAATTTTCGATCGAATCAATGAGTAGAGAGATCGAAGGGAAAACATGCTGGAAAAGAGAGAAAAAGTTATAGTTGAGTTATTTCCGGTGGTGACTCACGGTGGCTGATGGACAATGCTAGGGTTTCATGATGATGAAGTGATTTTGGCAGATCTTCGCTAAGAATTCAAGTGATAGAAGAATATGAGAGGCGATGGATCTTTCAATAAAGGAAACTAAGAATAAGACCTAGGGTTTCTAGAAAAAAATTGGGTCTTAACGGGCCTCAACAGCAATTTTAAAAAGGGTGGCTCTTTAAGGTTTGGGATGTTAGATACATTTCAGCTACTTTTTTATGGGTTTAGGGTTTAGCATTTAGGGTATAGAGTTAGGGTTTAAGGTTTACGGTAAAATTTTACACTGCATTGATAAATTGATTTAATAAATTAGATGTAATATGTATCAAATGACATAATTAAGTCTATAAGATACATTTCTGCAACTTTTTTACTTGAGGGTTTATGGATTTAGGATTTAAGATATAATTTTACTCTTCAATGATAAATTGATTTAATAAGTGAAAAAGTCATATGTATAAAAAATGAAATAAGTCTATAAGATACATTGCTTTAGGGTTAGGGTTTAAGGTTCATGGTAGAATTTTACACTTTAGTGATAAATTGCTTTAATAAATAACAAGTTCATATATTCAATAAAATAAGTTTGTAAGATACATTTATGCAATTTTTAATTTAGGGTTTAAAGTTTAGGGATTGGGTATAAGGTATAAGGTTTAGCGTATAAGGTTAGGGTTTAGGGTTAATGATATAATTTTACTTTTTAATGATAAATTGATTTAATAACTACCAAAGTTCATATATATCAAATGAATTAATTCTATAAGATATATTTCTGAAACTTTTTATTTTAGGGTTTATTGTTTATGGTTTAGGGTGAAGAGTTTGGGGTATAGAGTTAGGTTTTAGGATTTATGATAGAATTTTACGTTTCAATGATAAATTGAATTAATAAGTGACAATTTGATATATATCAAAAGAAATAAGTCTACCATATACATTTCTGCAACTTTTTATATTAGGGTTTAGGGATTATGATAAAATTTTACACTTAAATGACAAATTTGTTTAAAAGTGAAAAAATCACACACACACACACACACATATATATATATATATATATATATATATTAATAGAAATAAGCCTATAAGATACATTTCTGCAACTTTTTTATGTTAGGATTTGATGTTTAGGGTTTAAGGTTAGAGTTTATGGTATATGATTTAGAGTTAGGGTTTATGATAAAATTTTACACTTAAATGATAATTTTGTTTAAAAGTGAAAAACTCATATACATAAATTTCATGATATAAGTCTCTAAGATACATTTCTGCAACTTTTTTATTTTACAGTTTAGGGTTTAAGGTTATGATAGAATTTCACACTTTAATGCTAAATTGATTTTAAAGTGACAAATTCATACATATCAAATTAAATAAGTCTATAAGATACATTTTCGCAACATTTTATTAGGGGTTAGTGTTTGGGGTATAAGGTTAGGGTTTACGGTTTATCATAGAACTTTACACTTCAATGATAAATTTATTTTATAAGCGAGAAATTCATATATATCAGATGACATAAGTCTATAAGATATATTTATTCAACTTTTTATTTTAGGGTTTAACATTGGGTTAGGGTTTTGGGTTTATGATATAATTTTACATTTTAATAATAAATTGATATAATAAGTGAAAATTTCCTTTTTGTTAAATGACATATGTCTATACGATACATTTTTGCAACTTTTTTATATTAGGTTTCGGGTTTAGAACTTATGGTTTAATGATAAATTGATTTAATAAGTGACAAGTTCATATATATATATATGATGTGTCATTAAATCAAAGTTTTAATCTAAAGGTTGTGCTTCTATGGACGATAAGTGATTTCCCGACATATGGGATGTTGTCAGGCTTGACAACACATGGAAGATTGTCGTGCCTGATTTGCATGGATGATACATAAGCTTTTATGTTGCCGGCCGGACGGAAGCC
>OVAN01006082.1:0-22056 GCA_900406275.1 Anastatica hierochuntica | reverse complement strand
AATTGCGAGTAAAACCTTCCTCGCAATTCCTCCTGTTTCTTGTAGTGAAGGTACACAACATCAAGTACCCCAAATCAGAAACGGATCTGAGTCAATTCTTGTAGTCTCTCCACCATCCAATCATTCAATACCTTCTGGAGGTGTTGGCTCTTCATCAACTGGATCCGCTGCTCCTACCTATGTCAGGAGAACAGAAGAAGCCCTGCTACAAGCTTCAACTAGAATCAATCAGTCACACCTCCATCCAAAGAAATTGAATGGTGCCTTGTGATAATTTAAGAGTGAAACCGTCTCTGAGTTTGTTGCTTGTATTCAATACTTATAGGAAATAGTCTGTTATTTGTCTGAGTTTGCATTAATCTATCTTTTTTTATCTTTTCAGGTTTGGAATTGATCCCTCTGTACACGAATTCATCCGTGCAACATGGCACGGGTACTATTGGGGGCCTTGGTCAAGCTGGAAGAACATACCACAAGAGAGAAGAGATAAGTGGTGGCAAGCATTCATCGTGAGTTATGTATTATCTCTTCTTTTTTCCTTTATGTTTTACTGAATTTATCTAAGTACACTTAATTTATTCTGTAACCTCTTCTTTTTGTAGCAACAATAATAACTAATTTTGTGTCCTCTTCTTTTTGTAGCAACAATACTACTGGGAGGATCAATTCCATGAGGAGATCTACTATCGGTGGAAGGTGCAGACACAAGTAACCATCTGTGGCCGCATCAGCCAAAAGAAGAGGAAAGGCAAGAAGCCGAAGTACATAAGCGATGAGGATTTAACACAACTTATAGAGAATTGTCAACCGAGGAAGCTATCGGGAAGAGTAAGTCAGCTGTTGATTCTCAGACATTTTCTCCTCCTGGTAAGAAGATGTACAAGCATAATGTCGGTCCACAATCCTTCAACAAAATCGAATATGATATGGTAATCAATTCTTTCTTTTTCTTGCTTCTTTTTACTCTTACTTTTTGATCTGACTAACTTTTGAATTTCTCTTTGTTATAGATGATTAAGGAGGGTTTGGATGAGCCACCTCCTTTCACTGATCTTGTGAGGAAGACTCACATGAACAAAGACGGTGCATTCGTCGACGAGCGTGCACATTATTTGGTTGAGGAGGTTGAGCAAGCTGTAGAGGCAAAGCTCACAGATGATGGATCTCCAAATGTCGAGAGCCAAACAACTTCCACAGGTGCTACTGCCAACTTCGGCGCATTTTCCTCAACCAAGAGTACATCAAGGTAATTGATATTCTTCACTGTATTCTTTTCTTTTAAAGTCATTATATTCTTTTCTTTTTAAGTCTAATTGTCTTGTGATTGCATCATATTGAATCTGAATGAACCTGAATTGAACCTAAATTGAACCTGATTCTTTAATAAAATGCATCGCTAGTTTGCTTATGATTAAGTTTGAATTGAACTTGATTGTCACTATTTTTGGTTATGTAATGCCTCTGGTTCTGTAATGCTTCTGGTTCTGTAAAGCCTCTGTAATGCCTCTGGTTCTGTAATGCCTCTGCTTTTGTAATGCTTCTGGTTTTGTATGTTTTTTTGCTAACACTTGACTGATTCTTTCTTTTTCAGCGTGGGCAGACACGTAAGAGAAAGGTTTATGGCCTTGGTAGTGCTCAATACAAGGACTCCAATCCTCTTGAGCCTCCTCGTGTCTCGTTGAAGCGAAGCCTAGACTTGGAGTTGCGCATAAGCAGATTGGAGGCTAATGCTGAAACTTTCAAGGAAGACCTCAATACCTTCAAGAATGAGTTCAAGGAAGAGATGGTGGCAACAAGATCCTCCCTCACTGAGATTCTACAAGCTCTCAACAATCAAGCCTCTGTTCGTGCAACCCCTACTCCACCAGCAACTCAATTTCAAGCACCATCAAGTCAGCCACCTTTCGACGCAAATCAGCAATCTGATTTGGAGAGATGGTGTGCTGAAGAACTCGGTGATTAGAGGGTAATGTTGATCTTTTTGTTAAATACAATCAAACATCTGTTTTTTATGTAAAACTTGTAGGTTTTGGATCTCTTGAACTTATAACTTTGTGCAACAAAGTTTGTAGAACTAGTGTTGGTTTTGAGAACATGTACTTTGTAATCTAATGAATGCATTTTTGATTCTAATTTCAACAAATTTAGAAGTTTTAATAAATTTTGGTTTATATTATGCATTTTTTATATTTTTTTCGTATATAGTCACGAAATTTATCGTGGCAAACACAAATGCCACAAAAGTCTATCTATGATCCGTGACAAAAAAATACTCACTAGTTTGTCATGGAAAAACGTAGCTAATACGTTAGCTAAGAATATAAACGTATCTACTCGTGACTAGAATACACACGAATTAATCGTGTCATTTCGTGACAACTAGTCACGGAAAATACGTAGCAAATCGTAGCTAGCTGGGCCACGAACACATCGTGGTAAAATCTTGACTAAAATACTACGATTAGCCACAAAAAATTTATGCTACGATCGTATAACCACGTTTTTTTCATCGTGGCTTTTCGTGACTAATTCTTCATATGGCCACGAAATATTGTCTATAGCCATAAAATATTCTATGACTGTAGCCCAAAATTTTACTAGTGTAATTTTCATTCTCTTTTATCTCTTTCGTTAAGTTTTTTATGAGCGGAACTAAGTTTGTTTCGATTTTGCTAACGAGTAATAAAAACCTTAAAATATTTTGTGGTCAATCTCGATAACCTATAACTATGAGAATCCCTATTGTAGGTCGATCCTCAATCACGTGCAAAATTCCATAAAATAACTTAGTCAATTAACAGTGAACAAAAAATCATAGAAAAACTTAGTCGGTTAACTATATATCAATTAATTATGAAAATGCCATTGCATTGCATATTCAAACTGTAATTGTAGGTGTATATATATAAAAGACTGACGTAAATATTATATGCATAAGACGATTTTGAAAAAACGCTGCGTTTGGCTTTGGGCGAAAATTAGGGCGATTTGGTTTTGCTTCTTCCCCTGGAGTTTATGTCGGCGCCGCCTCTCCTAGGCGACTCCGGTGGACCGTCGGGGGTTGTCTCGGTGGTTGGGCAAGATGGGGGATCTGGTTCTCTAGGCTTGATTCAGGGAGGAGATGTCGTATCCAGGCAGGAGGATGCGGGTGTTTCACATGAGTCAGGGGAGGCTGTGTTGGTGAGGCCAGAGAAGCGGGGTGGGGACCCTGTTGCTGGGGTTTCTGTCTTGGAGACTCAGGGTGGTGGCTCTGTGTTTGTGGCTAAGTCTGGAGATGAGGGAGAAGTCCGGAGGGTGGCTCCGATGGGTGAGAAGCGATCTCTGGTGGCTGGCTCAAACCAGTCTTGGGCTTCGGTGGCTGGTACGGTTGCGGGTTCGCTGAAGCGTTTTCAACTTCAAGCGGATGTTGATGGTAGTTTTGACATTCCCGATGAGGTCTTGGAAGATCCGAACAAGCTATGGAAGAGTTTTTTGATTGGCAAATTCTTAGATTCTGCTCCTCATGTGGCAAAGGTGCACATGATTGTGAATAAGATCTGGAGTTATGGAGACAAAATAATTAAGATTGATGTTCAGGTTGTGGATTTAGTGACTATGAAGTTCCGCATTGAGGATGAGGCGATTCGTCGGCGAATTCTGCAACGTGGGATCTGGAACATTGCTGGTGTGCCCCTTGTGTTATCGGAATGGAGCCCGGAGGCAGTTGATTCGCAGCTAGTCTTACAATCAATTCCTCTTTGGGTGACTTTGACTAATGTCCCTCATCAGCTCTTCTCTGATCAGGGTTTGGCGTTTGTGGCGAGTGCGGTGGGCGATCCTCGGAAGTTACACCCGGAAACTCTAGCCTGTACCAGTTTTGATAAGGCGAGAGTGTTGGTTATAGCTGATCTTACTAAGGATCTGCCGAAACAAGTTCCTCTGAAGAACAGGCAGGGTCTCACGGCGACTGTGGAGGTCTCATATCCGTGGCTTCCTCCGCGTTGTAGTGTCTGCCACAAATGGGGACACAAGCAGGAAGTGTGTGTATTGAAGGGGAAGGAGCAAAGGTTGGCGGTTGATACTGAGGTGGGCTCTGATATTGCCACTGGTTCTGGAAGTGGTGAAGAGAGGGTACTGCAGGGGGAGGAAATGGTGAACATGTAGGTCATGGGTACAGCAACTGCTCGAGAATCTTCTTCTACTAGGTTGGCTATTGTTGAGGCTGGGCAGAGGGTCCACGCATCGTCTGTATCTGGGGATGATGGGGTTCAGACTGAGAAGAATGGCTGGAGTTCACCTTCTAAGGCTCTGCGGGTTGGTGATCCTAGGTATGTTACTGACAGGACTGACCGTGAGTATGAAGTCTCGCCTTCTCGATTCTCGGTTTTAAAGTCAGATGAGAGTGAAGATGATGGAGGTAGTCATGTCAGTAGTCAGGAGGTTCCTGGTGCTGTTGGTAGTGAGGATGAGGAGGGGGAGGTCTCTGCTCGTATTTCCTCGGAGACTGAAGCCGGGGAAATTGTGGAACAGGTGGAGGCTTGTGCTGGAGTCGGTGTAGTGGAGCATAGGTCTGCCATATGTTCTTCAGGTGCCGATGATCTGGTTCAGCTTCGGCAGCCTTTGCCGCGAGTCATGAAAGGTATCAATAGGTATTTAGAAGAGCCATCTACTTTCACTTCTACCACTAAAGCGGTGGAGCCTCGCTCCAGTCAGAGGGGTAAAAGGGGAGGTCGTCGGAAAAATTAAATGTCAGGTTTCTTTTGGAACGTGCGAGGTTTTAACAAGGTATATAAACATAAAGCTGTACAGAAATGGGTTTTGGATGCGGGTTTCAGGTTTGGTTGCTTGCTGGAAACGCGAATAAAGGAGGAGAAAGCTCATAGAATTTCAGATTATGTCTTCCGAGGCTGGTCTAGGATCGATAACTATGAGTATCATCGGGGGGTCGGATTTGGGTAGTTTGGGATGATTCGGTGTTGCTTACACCAGTCTACAAGTCGGCGCAGCTCATTACATGCTCAGTTTGGGACCCTTTGGTGGGCAGTGTGTATTTTGTTACTTTTGTATATGCATCAAACTTTACTCGGGAGAGAAAGGAATTGTGGGCTGATCTGCGATCTCATTCTGATTCTCCTCTCTTACGGGGGAAAGCTTGGCTGATCATGGGGGATTTTAATGAAATTTTATCTACGGTAGAACACTCAGGACATTCTTTGGTTACTTCGGGTATGAGAGATTTCCAGACTTTGGTTGTTGATGCTTCTCTCTCTGATCTGCCTTATCATGGTATTCATCACACTTGGTCAAATCATCAAGCTCAGACGCCCACTGCCAAGAAGCTTGATCGGATACTCATTGGTGCTGATTGGTTGACTTATTTTCCTTCCTCCTATGCTCTTTTTGATGTTGGTGGCATCTCTGATCATGCTCATGGTGTGGTCTGTTTAGTCCGGTTGTTTCCGCCCGTAAGCCTTTCAAGTTCCCAAATTTTCTCATATCTCATGGGACTTTCCTGCCTGCAGTCACAGAGTATTGGGGATCCGAGGCCCCTATACAGATCTCGAGGAACGGTATGTATGATTTTTCAAAGACGCTTAAGTCTTTTAAGCAGGTGATTCGGGGACTAAATAAGGAGCAGGTGGGTAATTTGACAAGGAAGGCGCGGGAGGCTTTCCAGGTGCTTTGTCATTGTCAGGAAAATGTTCTTCGCGACCCTACACAGGAAAATGTTCTTGCTGAGGCCGAGGCTACTGAATACTGGCTGCGAGTATATGCCATGGAAGAGTCTTTTTTGAAGCAAAAATCTAAAGTTCACTGGCTTCGGTTGGGAGATCAAAATAATAAATATTTCCATCAGGTAGTTCGTGCTCGTACTGCTACTAACTCCATTCGGGTGGTCCGACTACCGACGGGTGAGCTGGTTACTGATCCAGCAGCAATTAAGGTGGAGGCACTGCGATGGTTTCAGAGCCATTTGCAAGACCAACCTGCGGGGTATAGTGGTATAACCATAGAGCGTTTGCAGAGTCTGTTGGATTTCAGGGTTTCTGAGGTTGTCCAGGCTCGTTTGATTCTGCCAGTTTTGGAGGAGGAGATCCGATTGGTTTTGTTTTCTATGCCTGAGGATAAATCTCCGGGTCCGGATGGGTATACTAGTGAATTTTATCGTGCTGCATGGTCTATTATCCGAGCTGATTTTGTCTCTGCGGTGCAATCTTTTTTCCGGACTGGCTATTTGCCCAAGGGAGTTAATGCTACAATCCTGGCGCTTATACCGAAGAAAGTTGGTGCTATTGAAATGAAGGATTTTCGGCCAATATCTTGCTGCAACATTCTTTATAAGGTCATTTCTAAAATTCTTGCGAACAGGCTGAAGGAGGTCCTTCCAGATTTCATTTCCCCAAATCAGTCGGCTTTTGTACAGGATCGACTTTTATTGGAGAATCTTCTATTGGCTACAGAGATGGTTAAGGATTATCATAAGAATGGAATCTCGCCTCGATGCACTATGAAAATAGACATTGCTAAAGCTTTCGACACGGTTCAATGGGGTTTTTTGGAGAATGTTCTTAAGGCTATGCACTTCCCAGATCGGTTTATTCGATGGATTATCACTTGTGTTACAATGGCATCCTTCTCCGTCCAAGTAAATGGCGAGTTGGCGGGGTTTTTTCGTAGTAAGCGAGGCTTGCGACAGGGCTGTTCGCTTTCACCATATTTATTTGTCATGTCAATGAACGTTCTTTCTGCCTTGCTCGACAAGTCAGCGACTGAGGGTTCTCTGGTTTATCACCCTATGTGTCGTTCCCTTGGTATTACTCATTTATGTTTTGCTGATGATTTAATGGTTTTTTCGGGAGGTACGGTTGCGTCGGTTGCGGCGGTTGTTGCAGTGTTTGAGGACTTTGGGCGATGTTCAGGCTTACATATTAATCTTCAAAAGTCTCATATATATGTGGCTGGTATTTTGCAGGAAGTTTGGGCTGAGCTTCTGGAGCAATTCCCGTTGGCATTGGATGTCTTGCCTGTTCGGTACCTGGGTCTCCCCCTAACAACCCGGCGAATGACTTCAGCGGATTATGCTCCGCTAATTGAGAAAATCCGTGTCAAGTTCACTTCATGGTCGACCCGCCTGCTTTCTTTTGCAGGCCGCATGCAGTTGTTGCAAACGGTGATAGCTAGTATAACACAATTCTGGTGCTCTGCTTTCAGGTTTCCGCGCAAATGTTTACGGGAGATTGATGCATTGTGTTCAGCTTTTTTGTGGTCTGATTCTGAAATGAATACGCGTAAATCTAAGGTCGCGTGGGAGGATGTGTGTGTTCTGCGGCAAGAAGGAGGTCTTGGGCTAAGGCCGCTCACGGAGATTAATAGGGTCTTCGGGTTACGTTTGGTTTGGCGGATTCTTACTTCTAAACATTCTCTCTGGGTTAATTGGGTGAAGGAGCATCTCATTCGGCAAGGATCATTTTGGTCTGCAGATGACTCACATGGTTCTTGGGTGTGGCGAAAATTGCTTAAGCTAAGGGATGTTGCCGCAGATTTTGTTCGTATTGTCATTGGGGATGGTAAGACTGCTTCCTTTTGGTA
This sequence comes from Anastatica hierochuntica, assembly GCA_900406275.1. Lineage (NCBI taxonomy): Eukaryota > Viridiplantae > Streptophyta > Magnoliopsida > Brassicales > Brassicaceae > Anastatica > Anastatica hierochuntica. The sequence goes on along the minus strand of OVAN01006082.1, from coordinate 14,487 downwards.
TGATTCGTGGTCGCCTTTGGGGCGTTTGATTGATCTCGCCGGGTTTAGGGGTTTTCGGAGTCTTGGTGTTTCGCGAACAGCCACGGTATTCGAGGCTTCGGCCACGGGTTGGTCGTTCTAGCGTCAAAGGACAGATGCGTTGCATATGATTGTCACTATGCTCCAAGGCTGGCCGCTACCGGCATCGATGGCGGGCCCGGATACTTATGAAGGGCGAGTAGGGAATGATCTTTTTCAGCCGCGATTCTCGGCAAAGAAGACGTGGTTTCAGCTACGCAGCCTGCGTCCTGTACTCTCTTGGTCGTCTCTGGTATGGTTTCAGTTTCATACACCTAAACATGCTTTTATTGTATGGCTCTGTTTCAAGGACAGATTGTCTACGGGAGTGCGAATGGCTCAATGGGCCAATGGTTCCGGTGTTTCTTGTGTTTTCTGCCTGCATCCGCTGGAGGATAGGGATCATCTATTTTTTGATTGTGTTTTCTCAAATCAAGTTTGGTCATGCACGGCTCGCGGGCTGATGGGCAGTAGATATACTTGTGTCTGGCGAGATATTGGTCATTATTTGTTGTCATCGTTGTCTCCGCGTCATAGTTTGTTGGCAAAATTGGCTTTTCATTCTACGGTTTATCACATATGGATGACCCGAAACAGAATGAGGCACGGTGGTGTTCGTATGCAAGCAGCGAAGGTTGTTAAACAAATTGATAAGGATGTTCGAGCTAAGCTTTTGGCGATTCGGGAGGCGAGGAATCAAGATCTCCTTCTTCTTTGGTTTGGTACTCGGTTGCCATAATTTTTTGATTGGTTTCATTCTTTCTATTCATTCTTTTAGCTTTGAAACACATGATGTAAACAGGTTTTGTTGAAATAAATTTTACATTCCAACAAAAAAAAAATATTATATGCATATCTCATTCCAATGTTGTGTGTCTTAAAGGCTTGCATGGAAAATGCGTGTAAGACCTTCAAGAAAACTTTTGAAAAGATCCATTCAACGAAACATGCATGAGATTTTGAATGTATATATATGTGCTTTTATATATTTTGAATATTTTTTAAGGATATTTCATGTAGAGAATCAGGTTTATATGGTTTTCCTTTAATTTCATATACTAGTATTATATGAAAAAAGAGATTGAAAATATTGGAAATTTGTCGGCAAGAGATATATAAAGTGAAGTTGGGTCCAAAACAGTTCGAGCTAGCTAGTTATTACCATTAACTAAATTGAAAACGATGCATCGATCATTGGTCTTGACTATTGATAAAACATTGAGTTTGAACAAACGCATCTCCTCAACGTAGTAACTAGTAACTTTGTTTATCTTAATTATATTAAGAACTTTCTCTCAGAAAATTAAACTTTGTGTCCCATCAGCCACTGGGATATATCAACCATGCCCCTCTAAATTCGATTACAAATATATTTCTTTTGACGTTAAAGTATCTTTTATAATTGTTTTGTTAGACTTTTTTTTCTTTATCTTTAGATCACGGGACTACAATGAAAAAGTGGACATGACACTTATCTTTTGTGTGTGTTTTTCCTCGTTATCCTTACTTCTATGCTTATATATACAATTAGGTCAATACCACTGAGATGATAGAATCAAAATTTATGGATAACTTCAAGTGGTAGTTATTTCCAAAGAATAACATCAAAGACCTTCAAAGATAACACGGAATAAATTTTAGAAGAAATTGCTAATTGAATAGTTTATGATTGTAATTTGCGTGAAAAATCATTTTTCTGATTGTTTTATTAATATTGCTATAGTTTTGTTTTTTTTTTTGGCTACTTTGGTAGGTCTTTAATTTATACATTTTTACTATTTATATAGTTTAAAATTTTTATGTTGTTGATTGCTTTCAATTCTTATGATATTTTGGTGAACAATGTAATGATGGTAAATGGTGAACAGTGTTTTTGATGTTGGATAGTGAATAACATAATAATGAACAAAACGTTGGTTTAACAATGGCAATGAACAGTAACGTAACATTGATAATAAATAGTGAACAATATGCATTGAACATTAATGTTTTGGACAGTGGACAAGAACCAACGAGCATTGTTTTAATGCATGATCAACAATATTCTTACGTGCAGTGAACAATGTGCCAATATTTACTTGGAATCAAAAAATCATCAGGGCATATTCAAAACAAACTTTTTTTTTAGTCATGGGGAATGTTCAAAACAAACAAAGAAAATCTAATGAACAACAAATGTTTTCGTTTTGGATTAATCCACTTAACAGTATGATGCCTCTCAATTTTTTTTATTTACCAACTTTTGGAGGTCGAAACATCATAATCTATCACCTCTTACGGGAGAAAAGTCCAAAAATTTTCACAGATTTTGAGAAATCGTATAATACAAGATAAAGAGTTATATAGTCTTTTTGGTAAAATAAAGAGTTATAGTCTTTTAACTATAACCGACATGACACTTGGAAATTTGTTTAAAAGAAGATGCTATAATTATTGTTTTGGAAAATTTCAACAACCGAATTATTTGAAGTTTTACTTATATCACATTTTATTTCAAAGCATATAATGTATTTAATGTAAATATAGGTTTAAAACTTTAACCAGGACCTTTTAAAAATGCTTACTTTAAGGGTAAAAAAGATTCCTCTCGTCTCTTCCTTTGTTTACATCATTTTCATCTTTCTCCATTAATTCATTAAGTAATCATTACTTTGTCCTCTATTTTGATAGAGGATGTTTGAGATTATTTTTGTTTCAAATTATATATTTTAATAATTTCATAAATTTACGCAAATATTTAAAATTGTTTTTGGTTGAATCGGTTTTAATTAATGATATTTATTTTTGCAAAAGACGCATATTGAATACAATTTGGCGACGTGAAAAAGGAAAAGAATACAATTTACCGATTGATTTATTAATCTTTATACAAAAAACAAAAACATCAACTAAAAGAAAAGGGAGGGAATAACATTTTATTACCCTTCTCATTTGCATTCAAAAATTTTATAATGGTAGATACTACTCTCTCTATTTCATTTCAAGTCATTTTTAAGACATATGTACATAGTTTAATAAATTTCAAATTTCATATGTTTATAGAAAAACATCATTAATAAAAACTATTTTCACAAATTGAAAAATAAACTGCATAATTTAGTGGTTCTCGAATATATTTAAACTTTTGCATTGAAATTTGAAAACATCACCGTACCGAAACAAAAAAAACCCTCACAGTTCATTTACATGAAACTTGGGGAGTAACATTAATTAAAACATCTAACCCGCAGTAACTAATGTTTACGATTTTAATTTTTCAACAACAAATTTTGTTCATTGATTGCATTGAAAGGTACTAGGTTACTAGAAGATGATTAAAATTGCTAACAACAACAATATTTTGTCCTTTTTTTTAAAAAAAAAAAACAATACTTTGTCCTCACTCACTCCATATGAATGATTTCATTACAAATTTTGACTCCAAATTTTCTTTTTTCATCTCGATTTTTGCAGAAAAAGATAAGAAAACCTTTTTTTTATTTTCCCTCTCTCTCTCTCTCTCTCTCTATCTCTGTGTCTGTGTATGTGTGTGGCTTTACCATTTTGTACTTAAGCCTCTCTCTCTCTGTCTCGCTTGCTTGCTGCGACTCCTTTCCTCTCTCCTTTCGTCTTCTTCCTCTTTCGCAGAAACTGCCACTGGTGTGAGTTAACACTCTCTCTTTTCTCTTCTCTCTTTCCTTTTTCCGATTCGTCAGTTTCTTTTTTTCCTCTTTCACTCACTGATTCGTGCATTTGCTTACACTTTGCATCTCTCTTTTTCCGGTAGATTCCCCGATCTGGGGGCTTTTCTCTTTCCCTTTTACATTGTTCTAAACACAAAACACTGTGTGTGTTGATGATTTTGTATTTGCAGAGAAAGAGATAAAGAAGAAGAAGAAGAAGCCATGGCGGGTGGTGGAGCTCCAGCTCCTAAAGCAGATGAACCTCAACCACATCCTCCTAAAGATCAACTCCCTAACATTTCTTATTGCATCACTAGTCCTCCTCCTTGGCGTCAGTTCCTTCTCCTTCTCTTTCCTTTTCTTTCTTCTAGATCCGGAGTTTGAAACCTCCTCAAATGTTAGGTTTCGGCTTAAGATTCCACTTGATTTTCCTTAGATTTGTTTCCCATTCTTGTCTACTTTGTTTCCTCTTCACCAAAATTTGTGGGTTTCTTCAGTTTTTTTATAAGCGATTCATGCTTTGTGTTTTCAGCTGAAGCTATACTTCTTGGATTTCAACATTACCTTGTGATGCTTGGCACAACAGTACTCATACCTACTGCTCTTGTTCCCCAGATGGGAGGTGGCTATGTAAGATTTTGCTTTTTTTATCATAGAAGACGAGATTAAATGTTGCCAGTTACTGATTCTATGTTTCTAATTTCAGGAGGAGAAGGCTAAAGTGATCCAGACTATTCTCTTTGTTGCTGGCATCAACACATTGCTACAAACACTCTTCGGCACGAGATTGCCTGCGGTTATTGGAGCTTCCTACACGTTTGTGCCTACCACGATATCGATACTCCTCTCAGGCAGATTTAGTGATAACTCAAACCCTATAGATGTATGATGATGACTTTGTGCTTTCTCTTAACTTTCATCATGTTCCCTTTCTTGGTGCTTACTATAACTACAAAGACTCGTGTTTAAATTGCTTTGTTTAGCGCTTTGAGAGGATAATGCGGGCAACCCAAGGCGCTTTGATTGTTGCTTCAACCCTTCAGATGATTCTTGGCTTCAGTGGCCTCTGGCGCAATGTTGTTAGGTTAGTGTGGAGGAGAAATTACTCTCATTTCATTCGATTTGCCTATTCACCATTAGATTTCTCCGATATGTAATGTTGAAGCGATATATAAATTTCTTTTGTATTTCATTTTCAGGTTCTTAAGTCCTATTTCAGCTGTTCCGCTGGTGGGTCTCGTTGGATATGGGTTATATGAGTTTGGTTTCCCAGGGGTAAGTTTACTCTAGATTCTCTGAAACAGAATATCAAGTAATTTAACAGAGCACTTACAAAGAGACCATAAGCTCTTCTTGCTTTCAGCTATTAATTTCGCTTTACATTTCAGGTTGCTAAATGCATAGAGATCGGGCTGCCTGAGCTTCTTATTCTAGTGTTCGTTTCACAGGTAATCATTTCTTGACTTACCAACACCTTAAACCTTTCTAACTCCCACAATCACCTTTATTATTTGAGTGGTTACAATTTCATTTCTGATGTTTCCTGCTGCAGTACTTACCGCATGTGATCAAATCAGGGAAAAATGTGTTTGACCGGTTTGCTGTAATATTTGCGGTGGTGATTGTATGGATCTATGCACACCTTCTCACTGTTGGTGGGGCCTACAATGGTGCTGCACCAACTACGCAAACAAGTTGTCGGACTGACCGTGCTGGCATTATTGATGCTGCCCCATGGTAAGTGGCTACAAGCCTACAACTCAGCTCTGAACATTTGACTGCAGCTTCCAACTTGCATTTCTACTAACCAGTACTAGACAAAAACGCAGAAACAGAGTATCAATTGATTAGCGTGATTAAAAGCGTGATCATTGTGTTTGTTGTAAAAAATTGTCTTCTCCTCATTCTTTCTTTCTTTTAGGATAAGAGTTCCATGGCCTTTCCAGTGGGGTGCCCCTTCGTTTGATGCTGGAGAGGCTTTTGCAATGATGATGGCTTCTTTTGTTGCTCTAGTTGAGGTATGAGAATCTTCTTCACATTCGATCTTTCGTATTGAATCAATTTTCTGTTCTGTTATTCTGTTTGTTCATGTTCTGTTTCTTGTTTCTTTTGTGGCTTATCTTTAAAGTCAACCGGTGCTTTTATTGCTGTCTCGAGATATGCAAGTGCAACGATGCTGCCACCTTCTATTCTCAGTCGCGGTGTTGGCTGGCAGGTAACTTGGTTACACTTGAGATTAGAATGCTGCTGTATACATATTGATTGAATTTTGAGTTGATTATGTTTTGTTTTGTGGATCAGGGAGTTGCAATTCTGATATCAGGGTTGTTTGGCACTGGTGCTGGTTCCTCTGTCTCTGTGTAAGCATCTCTGAGATGATACATGTTCTTATTTGATTATTTTATCTTGATATTTTAAAATGATAGTTGGTTTTTATCTCTTTCTTGAAGAGAAAATGCCGGATTATTGGCCTTGACACGAGTTGGTAGTCGAAGGGTTGTCCAGATAGCTGCAGGCTTCATGATATTCTTCTCTATTCTCGGTAAGTTTAAGTCGAAACCTATTTCTCCTCCAAAAAAGAAAAATGTTCGAAAATTCTATTTGTGCTTATGATTCATCATGTTAATGCAGGAAAGTTTGGAGCTGTGTTTGCTTCAATTCCTGCACCCATCGTTGCTGCTTTATACTGTCTCTTCTTCGCCTACGTAGGAGCTGGAGGTTTGAGTTTTCTTCAGTTCTGCAACTTAAATAGCTTCAGGACTAAGTTCATCTTAGGCTTCTCTGTATTTCTTGGCTTGTCCATTCCTCAATACTTCAATGAATATACCGCAATCAAAGGATATGGTCCGGTCCACACAGGCAGTCGTTGGGTATGTAGTAACCAACTCATTGTTTTTTTTCTTCTCTTTCCATGGAAATGGAGTTTTCGTAGAATGATCTGGTTAGGTCTAAAACCTTACACCTATATGATCATTATCTTTCCGAAACAACTGTGAAAGTCGACTTTAGGAGCATGGCTTGAGCTAATAAAACTCTTAATACTCTTACATACTTTGACAGTTCAACGATATAGTGAATGTCCCATTCTCCTCAGAGCCTTTTGTCGCTGGCTGTGTGGCTTTCTTCTTAGACAACACATTGCACAAGAAAGATTCGTCCACCAGGAAAGACCGAGGAAAGCATTGGTGGGACAAGTTTAGATCTTTCAAAGGCGACACAAGGAGTGAAGAATTCTACTCTCTTCCTTTCAATCTCAACAAGTACTTCCCTTCGGTCTAAAAGGTAAGAGAAGAAGAGCAAAGAGAGTTTCTCCATTAGCTTCAAAGTTCATTTGTTATGTTCATTTCAAAAAGTTTGAAAACATTAAAATATAATCTCACATGTTATAGTCTTTCCATCTACAAGAATGATGAATCTTTAAGAGCATTGTTGTTTACTCTATCTAATGCTTGTCTTTGTAAATCCAAGGGAACACTACTTTGTGATTTTGTTTAGTTTCTAAACAATTCTTTAGTCTGTTGCTTTTATCTGGTTCTTGGTCTTGATTGATAATATTAACTAGAAAATTAATTAATTATGTCGATTTAAAAAGAAAAGTTGATAAATATTTTGTGAGCAACAGAATTCAAAAAGGTTTTCCCAAATTTTCTGGTCACACGGAAATAACGAGTTCATTAAACTCTTTGATTAGGACATTAGAAATTGAAAGACTATTAAAAGTTAATTAAAGACATCGTGATATGAATTTCACATAAATTATTGCTTATGATAGCATTTTTTAAATAGCAAATGAAACTACAAAAGAAAAAAATGACATTTTTTAATCGTCTGAATCATTACTACTTCTATTACCAATTTTGAGAAACAACTACAAAGACAGTGTTTCACCTGAAAATTTTTTCCGTTCCATCAGCTGGCATGACAAACGGTTATTGATTGCACCGCATTGAAGACTTTCTAAAAGTCTACTTCCATTAGGGCATCTCCAAAAGAGAACCTCATTTTGAGGGTGGCAAATCCTCAAAATAATGTTTTGAGGGTCAAATGCTCCAAAAGAAAACCGCAAATTTATCTCTAAAATTGTTTGTATTTTGCATTATAGTCTTAAACTAATATAATATTTAGTTATTATCACTAAACTTTCATTAGTAAATAAAAACTTACAAAAATATTACACACAATGTTAACAACAAACATTATATAACAACAAACGTTAAATATTTTTGTTTAATTTTATGTAATAATAAATTTATAAAGATATATTAAAGATGATATTATGATAGAAAATTATATAACGACAAAAAATAATAAATAAATAAATAATAGTAGACTTTTAGGAGAGATGAATAATTATAAGAACCAAAAAAGTGAATAGTGTTTTGAGGTTTTGAATAGTGAAGGTTTCACTATTCAAAACCTCAAATTTAAAGTTTTAAGGGCCCTTTTAGAGAACAAAAAACCTTAAATTTGAGGTTTTGAGAGTCTTTTTGGAAATGTTTTTAATCTGCAATAAATTGCGCATCTTCGAAGAATCGATCTTCTGACTTTCTGGGGTAGCAGATTAAAAATGATTTAGGAAATCTTTTGATTAGATAAACTTTTAACGATATTAAGTATTATTGGTATCTACTTTCGTTTCGATAAAATGTTACAATTAGTTAATTAGATGTTTTTTGATTTATCAACTACTCAATTGGTCATAGAGGGAGTAGTGGCCTTTCATTGTTGCGTGAGGTTTTTGATCTCTGTTCAATAAATTATAAAGAGGCATTAAGACAACTTTTGTTTATTACTAGTATCTTAATTAATGGACAAGCAAAAGTTAAGATCACTTCTGTTTTGTTTTGTAAGTCTGACTGATTAATTGTGTAATTAATTAAGTATTTTTCGAGTAATCAATGGTTCATACAAGACACAGGCTTTCAGGGAGATCGAGATAAAGTGTACAGTAAGCATGTGAATAGGGTTGATTGCACGAGGGGAATATTATTACTTCATTTTTGGTTGTCACTTTCCTTTTTTTATTTTTCACAAACCTCATCATTGCTTACAAAAAATAAGATTCACAAAGTTGCTTTATTGGTGATAAAAAGATACAAAAGTATTTATTTTTCGGAAACTAATTTTCTCGAAAATTTAAATGGTCAAAAAGTGCATGTAGAAATTGAAGAACAAATTTTTTTTAATAGAACCAGATATTGTTTGGGAAAATTGCCAAAAAAAAAACTTTGAATTTTCAAATCGAAACCAAAAAACCTTTAATTTTTTTTCGGCCATTTTAAACCTCAATTTTTTTTTATATTGGTCATTTTAAACCTNCCAAACCATTTAAGCTAACGACAAAGTCAACGTTAGTTAGATTTAACGGTTGACTTTTTTTGAGTCTAAAATGGCTTGGTCAACACAAGTTTGAGATTAAAATGGTCATTTTTAAAAAGTTTGTTATTTATTTGGCTCATTTTTAAAAGTTCGATATCTTCTCAGTAGTTTGTTGATGTTACACTCCTTCTAACGCCAAATTTTTATGGGTATTTTAGGATAAGTTCTTTGTAAACACTACGAAAGCAAGAGATAACTTGAAGGATAACTTCTCAGGAACTTCCTTCAAGTTATCTCTTGCTTTCGTAGTGTTTACAAAGAACTTATCCTAAAATACCCATAACAATTTAGCGTTAGAAAGAGGGTAACATCAACAAACTACTGAGAAGATAATATTGACGCTACGATGCTCACACCGACTAATCAGAGTTATGAAGAAATGAGGTCTTAGCTAGAGGTTCTAAAAACACAATTCGAGGAGATGGAGCAGGCTAGAAAAGACCAAAGTATTGTCGAAACTAATATAACTATTGTGGTAAAGCTTCAGCCCCTCCAACAACATATCAAATTTGCACAAAGAGGCTGGAGGAGAATAATCAGTGCATGCAAATAATACCACCGAACGATGGGAGCCAGCAGCCAGTGGGAATCAAGCATATGACGTACAAAACCCTGGAAGAGATGTACGTATGAAAGTGCATGAATCGAATTAGGGTTCTTTTTTTGCTTGTATAAATTTCGCAAATAGGATATTTTCATATCTTTGAACAAAGATACTAATATATTCCAGTTTCGTGTTTATATCAACATAAAAAAATATTTCCCTTTATTTTTGGAGGCTTTGGATCAAATCCTTTAAGGCTTTTGTGTTTTGTTTTGGTTAGGACCATGACTTTAGCTCGTGATTAAAGCAGAAGTCTTGATATAAACGATTCGTGACTAGGCTAATCTTACAAACTCTTAAATAATAAAAAAAGTTTTAATTGAGCCAAATAAATAACGAACTTTTTAAAAATGGTCATTTTAATCTCAAATTTTAGTTGACCAAGCCATTTTAGACTCAGAAAAAGTCAATCGTTAAATCTAACTAACGTTGATTTTGTCGTTAGTTTAAATGACTTGGTCAACTAAAGTTTGAGTTTAAAATGGCCAATATAAAAAATTGAAGTTTAAAAAGACCGAAAAAAAGTTGAAGGTTTTTTTGGTTTCGATTTGAAAGTTCAGAGTTTTTTTGACAGTTTTTATCAAAATTTTCGGTATAAATCCATTCTATTTAACCTATAACACGTAAATCTAACCTAAACAATATAAAAATTTTCATGAAGAAAAAATAAATTTTCAATACAATTTCTAGTCATATGGTCTAATATTTTATGGATACTTTGACTTAAAATGTATGTAGATAGTAGAGTTAGAGATTTTCTAGAGAAGGATAGAAGATGTATATGTTATAATTTTATATTTACACTTTTATGTATATCTAAAATAGATAAAGATAAAATTTGACAATGAGAAAATAGGAATTAATAACATAGACAATAGCTAAATTGGTTAATAGATTCGTAGTATCAAAGGCTTAAAGATTAATTAAAAGTTCAGCAAGAATCTACTTTTTCGTGAAAGATTCCAGCCAAGCAAGCACTTGGCACTGTACGGACAGTCCAAAACATAATAATCGATTTAGCAATTACGATGTTTATTCTATCTTTTTTATTTAGTTTAACTCTATTACTTCTCTATTTTTTGTTTGTATTTAAATATATACTTTTAACTCTGTATTTCTCATTTATGTTTTCTTTTGAGTAATTATCAAACTAATACAAAAATTATAGTAGTAGACCGAAATAAAAATTAATAATACTAAAACTCGCATAAAGCTAAACAATATTTACGGCTTATATGTAATTTAAAAAGCTTTTTAATATTTAAACATTATTTTTCATTTACCTACAAAATAATTTAACTAATAGTCGAATAAATACATAATTTAAAAAAATTAGAAAAAAATTAAATTTAATAAATTCTACACTTAAAATATAAATCCTCGAAAAATATTTAAAAGATAGAGAAAATTTGAATAACTTTTGAACATTTCAAAAATTAAACTTAATCAAAATAAACAATTTCATAGTGATAATTTATTTTTCTTGTTAAAATTTGAAAACCCAAAAAGACTGATCCAAATCTTAAAAATTTTTAGTTGAATTTATTGAATAAAAAATAATATGTATGGACATACTGTATATAAAAAATGTTAATTATATATAAAAATAAAACGATTTTGCGTATATAACGAAGAAGCTTAGTGAACAGTATAGCCTCCCCACCCACATAAAGCTAACTCTCACTCCTCTCTTCTCTCCTACTTTTCTCCGCCGTGAGAGAGAGAATAACAAAAACAAAATGGGTAACTGTCAAGCGGTGGAGACGGCAACGACGGTCATCCAACGACCGGACGGTAAATCGGAGAGATTTTACTGTACAGTAACCGCGAGCGAAGTAATCAAGTCTCATCCCGGCCACCACGTCGCTCTCCTCCTTTCCTCCGCCGTACCTAACGGCGGCTCTCTCCGTGTCACTCGCATCAAACTCCTCCGTCCTTCTGATAATCTCTTGCTTGGCCATGTTTATAGACTCATCTCTTCCGAAGGTATTATCACTCAACTCTCTTTGCAAAATCACACACACAGAACAACATGTTTTTAATTGAAAGCAAAAGGCAAAACCCTAATTTTTAGGGCTTTCTTCAATTTGTTTCTACTGATTTCACTGTTGATGATGAACTTTTAAAATCAGGAGAAAAGCTCTAAATTTTTTGTTCTGCTACTTCACTTTTTATTATTATTTATGATCAATCAGTTTTGATTTTGAGGGAAATCTTATTGGTGTGTTTTGGTAATAGAGGTGATGAAAGGATTAAGAGCTAAGAAATATGAAAAGATGAAGAAGATCCATGGAGTTTATTCTGTTGCAGAAGAAGAGATTATTAACCCACTAACCCTAAGATCTGAATCTGCTTCTTACAAAGACACTCAGGTCTCAGTTTTGCTCTTTTCTCAGATTTCACTTTTTAATTCTCTTATTATCACTATAGATTAATGAGATGAGATTAATGGTTTTGAACTTTTGATGCAATAGGGAAAGATGCATGAAAAGCAGAGAGGAGTGAACACAGGAGCTACCAACAAAGTTAGAGCTTGGCAGCCTTCTCTTCAAAGCATTTCAGAATCTACTAGCTAAAAATAAAACTTCAATTTATAAATATTTTCTTTTTTTTTCTTCTTCTCACTTTTGACTTTTTGATCATTTGATTTCTCTTTGTATTGTTGTTTTTATTTTCCCAATCAAATTGTAAAGGAAGAAAAAGAAAACTCATTTGATTGTGGCAGAAGAAGTTCTCTTGTTGTTTTTTTTTTTTTTTAACTTAATAAAATTAAGAAAAGATCTAAAGGATTTTTCTTGAGTACTCTAGTTTTTTTTCTTCAATAAGTACATTTCATCCGCTTATATTAAAACTAGTTTTCTAGCGTTTTCTTGTTAGTTAACATTACCAAAATTGTAATATTTACATTATTATGTTGGTTTGAGTAGTTACATAAAGAAAATCCAAAGTATTAAATAAATAGAAAGCAATACACACACCTAATGAAAGACCAACCAAACTCAATCCATAGTATATTTTCTGTCAGGTGACAACAAAAGTTGTTGATCACACAAAATCTTTGTATAAAGAAGAAAGAAATCTCATAAGAGAGCTTTCTTCAACAGGCTCTTGAGGGAGATGAACCAACATCTAACTCAGATGGTTTCTTTCTTTAAGCGTCTTAGTAAATCAGAAAAAGAAGACATAACAAACAGTCTTCAAGAGGTCTGTGAGCAGTAATCTTACAGGATGAGATTGTGCCTCTTGGTGTTAACTTTGAGCGTATTGAAGAACTCTCTTTCAAACTTGTATTTGGTTTTTTGTGAAGAGGTTAGAGTATCTCTTAGAGGCCAGCATTGATAGTCAGCGGCTTTGCGGCCTTTTCCATAACATTTTCGGATACTGAAATGATGTTGTTGTTTCATTTCCGGATGGTAGCTAATAGTTGATTAAGAGTCACAGAAACTTTGCTAAAAAAGATTTAAAGTTGGTGTGTTTGCCAATTTCGTGGTTGTGGTTAAGTCAGACTTTTCTGTGACATTCATTTAACTTCTTTGTATGTGAATGGTTCAGACATTGGAGGCACATACCGATGAAGTCTGGCTCCGTTTCTTGTGGATGGTCTCATGATGCTTCAGGTGTAACTGGTGGAATGGATGACAGAAACATCTATTTGTGGAATTTAGATGGGACTGAGGTACAACACGAGCAAAAGCTCTCTGATGTAGCCATGAAAACTGATGATGAGAAGTGGCTTGTAAGTATTGGCAGCGAGATTGAGATCTCACTGTTTGATAGAGAAACCGGATTCGAGAGAACTTTTCAAGCAGAAGATATGGTTACCTCGTTCTCTCTTTTGGATGATAGCAAGCATCTTCCGATCGATCTCATTACAAACAAGATCCATCTCTTGAATATTGAAGGGGAACCACATACGGATTTGGAATTTACTGGCTACAAGCGTACTCGATTCATTATCAGGTCTTGCTTTCATGGGTATAAAGAATCTTTTCATCGGCAGTGGGTCAGGTAAAAGTCATTCCTTTTCCATTATAGAGACAAAGAGAGACAGAGACTGAGAGAAGAACAGAACTTCTTGTTGAAACTTTATTATATATAATATTTAGACTATTAGGCTAAATGATTATAGTATAATAATGTAGGTTTGTGAATAAGAAATGAGGCTTAGGCCTATTACAAAAAATGTTATGAAGTTATAATTTATAGCATAAGTGTGAGTAATAAGTCCCACATTGTTAAGAGAGAACATGGTTCACTAGCATATAAATGGGAATATTTTGAGGGAAGCTCAAATGTGTTGTGAAAGAAAGGAGTGGGGGAACCCACACGCGCGCCGCCGCTGCCCGCCCGGCACGGCTCTTGGCTATTGGCTATTGGCTATCGGCTCTTTCTTCGGCCCACAGAAAGATGTTCTTTTTGGAAAAAGTTTTTATTGGGTTTGGCCCATTAAAAATAACGAAACATCATGTTGTTTTTGTCCTAAAAAAACGTCATGGAGTTTGTTTGAGAAAACAACGTGCTGTCTGCAGCCTCGGAACAAAAACGGCACGCGGTTTTTTTTCTTCTCCTTCCACGACCTACCTTGGCCGAGTCTTAAGCAAAGCTCGTTCAATCCTCCTCCTTCCGCGCACGCACGTGCCGGTTGTTGCGCTCGAGCTTGCGACGTGGATGGCATATTCTCCGGAATATTTTTCCATTCCAATGGTCCTCTCGTGGCTATAAAAGGAAGCTCTACTCTCCCTTCAATATCACTCACAACTTGAAACTCACACTCACAAAACAAAC
>OVAN01006081.1:0-22061 GCA_900406275.1 Anastatica hierochuntica | reverse complement strand
ACCTCTCGCCGAACAGCCTCCGGGACAGTCTTCCCAAATAGAACCGAAGATTTCTCCAAATTGACCCGCTGACCCAAAGCGTTACCATATACCTCTAGAATCCTTAATATCTCCAAATTGTCATTTAGTTCATTAAAAAACATAAAAAGCCTATTATCGTTGAATTTATATTTTCTTTTGGAACTTTTTTTTTTTTTTCCAATTATGTCATTGATGACTTTTTCTCAACGCAACTTTCCTCTTATTGTTTTAACCAAAAAAATAATTTGCCTTTTATTTTATTGAGATTTGAATACGTAAAAATGAATAAATTTACTCAAGCTTTAGCGAAGACTCCGTGATACACGTGGGTGGTCAAATTAAATACGCATTAATTCTGACCGAAACGCAAACGCAAACGCAAACGCTCCTTTCATTGTTTTGGTCGATTCAATTTTATATATAAACCCTAAATGATCTTTAGAAACTACTTTGCGTTTGTTCTTTCTTGGGTTCCTTCTCTTTCTTTTGATTTTTGTTTTTAGGGTTTTTAAATCCACCCGCAAAGGAAGACGCGTCCATAGACTTTAAAGGTGAAGTTCTTCTTCATCTCCATCAAATAGCTTGTGATCATTTGCTTCTTCTTCTGGGTTTCGTTTCAATCATAACCACTTTTTGGAAATCATTTTTGTCGGCTGGTTTTATAACTTTGAATATCTGGGTTTCATCGTTAATTTCTCTCGAAAAATCTGATCTTTTTTGTTGTTAGTTTCATACCCTTAAGTAAAAATCATCTCTTTGTTGTGAAACTGTGATCATTCTGATGTTTTTTTTGTTTTTCTTTTGTTTCAGGTGGTGAGATGTGTCTATTGCTTGAATCTAGTTTATGGGTTCCTGCGACATTTTGAGAGTCTTGTTTGGTTTAGGTGTTTGGTGCATTGCTTACATAACTGTTGCAGTCTTTGCATCTTTTAGAATCTTTCACTCTGTTTGTTGAATTTGAGTTTTGTGGAGAAGCTTTGATTGCTACAATGGGTTACGCTCAGCTTGTTATCGGTCCAGCAGGAAGCGGAAAGGTTTAGATATAAGTCAATCTTGTTCTGTAATGTAGAGAGAATTCGTCAATGAGATTTGACTAAGAAGTTTTTGTTTTGTTTTTGCGGTTTTTTCGGATCAGTCAACTTATTGCTCATCTTTACATGACCACTGCGAAACTGTCGGTCGAACAATGCATGTTGTTAACTTGGATCCTGCTGCAGAGATCTTTAATTATCCTATGGCTATGGGTGAGTATTAAGTTTCTTCTTATTCAAATTTCCCTGTGGAGAGAGTTTTTTGAATGCTCTCTCACTCTTTTGGTTTCTCTGAATTGCAGATATCAGAGAACTTATTTCTTTGGAACAAGTAATGGAGGATTTAAAGTTAGGTCCTAATGGTGCCTTAATGTATTGCATGGAGTATCCTTTTTGTTGTTACATTGGCAACTTTAGAGCTTTTTCATGAAAACTAAGTATCGGTATAAGGGTCTATTGGGTGGGAAACGAAAGGGCCTTAACTTTTAATCTATAGGTACCTTGAGGATAGCTTACATGACTGGGTGGATGAAGAATTGGAGAACTACAGGGATGATGATTACCTTATATTTGATTGTCCAGGTGCATATACGATCGATGAATTTATCTACGTTAATATATGAAGTGTGTGGTTTTTAACTTCTTTGAAATTTTGTTCGGTTTATAGGTCAGATAGAGCTGTTTACACATGTCCCAGTGCTCAAGAACTTTGTAGCACATTTGCAACAGAAGAACTACAACGTTTGTGTTGTTTTTCTGCTTGATTCACAGGTTTTTAATATAAGCTATATTTCCCCTCCGCCACCTTACTCTTGTTATAGTGAGCTTCTTTGCGTTGACGATATTTCAATTTTTTTTGTATCAGTTCATAACAGACGTAACCAAGTTTATCAGCGGTTGCATGTCGTCTCTCTCTGCAATGGTACAGCTTGAATTACCGCATGTCAACATCCTCTCAAAGATGGACCTTTTGCAAGACAAAAGCAACATTGATGAGTATGGTTTCCTCCCTATTCTTCCCATCGAGATATTTTCCTTTTCTTGCGGTTTTGGGATTTATATATAGCTTTGGGTTTATCGTGACTTCAGCTACTTGAATCCGGAGCCTCGCACTCTGCTGGCAGAGTTAAACCAAAGAATGGGTCCTCAATATGCAAAGTTGAACAAAGCTATTATCGAGATGGTATGGTATATATAATGAATTCTTGCTTTTAGTGTCGAAGTAGTTTGATTTGATGATTGCATTTTTTCTGATGCGGTTAATTAGGTGGGAGAGTATGCGATGGTGAACTTCATACCCCTTGACTTGAGGAAAGAAAGGAGGTATTAGACAGCTTCCTCTCAAGTTCCATTTCTATGTTTTCTTCAGTACAAACATACTAACAGTAACATTGTTCTTATGAGCAGCATTCAGTATGTTCTGTCCCAAATCGACGTATGTATCCAGTTTGGAGAAGATGCTGATGTTAAGATCAGAGATGAGAATGAAGATTTTGGCGACGATGGTCCTGGCTTCTAATTTTTGTTTTCGGTTTTAAGACTCACTCGTAAACAATCTTGTGTCAACTTTTGTTGCTGCTTTGTAATGAGCTCAAAACTGGTTAAAACTTCTTGAACCAAACGCTGTCAAAGGATCCCAAATAACTTCTTAGCAAAAACTCAATTTGATGGTAAAATTAGGATGCAGGATGTGAACAATACAAATTGCCAAAAGAAAAGACAATACAAAGCTCTCAAGTGGTGTGTTTTCAATACAAAAATCAGCATCAATACAATTGACATTTCATATACTCTCAAAGGGAAACGAGAAGGAGAAAAAAAAGAAAGAATGACCAATTGCTGCAATGTTTATAATGATGCAGTGATGGTTTAATCAAATCCTGGGAATTACATATGCTTATCCACAACTATCTGGCTCCAACTTTGGTAACCATTTTGATTTCCTTTTTAATGAATGCCATATGCTTTCATCTTTTGGGTAACACACAGACAACACTCTCTCAAAACATAGCACCAGGTTCTATCAGAAGAGTTCTTCGGAGTTGAACTTGTTCCATGCTTCCTGTTTGTGGTCAACAGAAAAGAGATGAAGCAAGCAAATATAAGTTTCTGTACAATTGTGTGGTTTCTAGTTATCCATGAGAGAGATGCAATCTACTTAAAGGGGTTTTTGTTAGGAGGCATTTGAAGTTGCAGTGGTGGATTTGGTTCCAGAAAGATTGTGAATCACTTTACCTTGAGCATGTCGAAAACTTTCTCAGCAATGTATTTCTGCTGGAGATTGGCGCCCTTTTGCTGAACTTTGTCAGGATGTATACACAGGGTGGCCTTCCTGTAATATTTCTTCACAGATGCACCGGTAATCAAATCCGTCAACGAAACAGGTTGCCAACCACATTCTGGCCAAAGAACCTGCTCATTTTCACAGTAACACCATAAACAATTGTTGATTCATAACGTCAGAGGTAAAAATAATGAAGAAAAACAGAGAATACAACATACATATTGTAATGTCGAAAGCAGAGCTCGCAAGTTTCCCTCCTTCCCAGCACCCCAACGTTTTATCTCAATATCCAGGGTCTCACCGATCCTCTGAAATCCAGGATAAGTATGTCGATTACCAAAATAAACTATAAAACAAGACAGACGATCCTCCAAAATCCAGGGCCAACCAATAGAAAAAGGCAATGGGTAGTAATAGTCGAGAGTCGAGACAGATAAAACAATTTTTTGAGCTAATACACAGAAAGAGGCCTCAGTTTAAGCGACTCAACAATGCAGCATGATTTGTGATTGAATACAACATAGGGGGGAAAAGGAAGAAACCATATATCAGAATCTCAAACTGAATTGTGCGGTAATGAAACTTACATTTCTCTCAGCTTGCTCTCTTTGTACTTGAAGATCACGTTCATTTTTCTCAGCAAGTGCTTTTTCCTAATCAAGAAACGAAACATTCGTCCACTCTGAGTCATTGTCAGATACAAAACCCATCAAAGCAAAAGATTTAACAACTCTATTGATACATACAGCCCGCTCTTGTGCCCTCTGGTGGCGTTCCAGCCTGGCACGCCGTCTCTCTTCCGTTTCTCCATCAATATCTTGAAACCCACCGGATTGGGAAGCTGAAGCTTTATAACACATGAGGTTTCAGAAGGCGACCAAGTTAAATTATGTGTGGAGCAACACAGTACGAAAGATAAGCCTCAGAAATTAGAGTACCTCCAAATATCGAACTGAGATCATCAACAAAGTTTGTTGCTGAAGAAGTCTTCCTCAAGTTCTCTGTTGCTCTAGAAGGCACTCGTGATGCCTTGCTAGATTCAAAAGAACCTCCCTTGTTCCATGAATCTTGAAAAGGATCCTGAAACACAACTAGAGTTATATATAGGAGGAGACATGTCTGCTGTAAAGGACTAAATGCATAACAGAATGCAGATAATCCAATCTCACTGGAGGGTTGGTTCTCTGTCGTGGAGCGCTGCTTGGCCTAGAAACCGAGCTAAAGAACGAGTCAAGATCATTATTATTCTCTTGCTGCTTCGCTTTAGCTTGCTCAGCTGCCCTTGCACGTGCCTCAGCGGCTGCCCTTTCTACAGCAGCTCGTTCTGCCCTAACCCTTGCCTCCTTCTCCCGGGCTTCAGCATTTGCCCTTTCTCTAGCTTCTTGTGCAGCTTTCTCGGCCTTTTCTCGTGCCCCTGCTGCTGCCCTTTCACGTGCTTCAGCAAGTGCTCTCTGAACTGCTGCTCTTTCTGCGCGCTGTCGGTCATCAGCAGCCTTTTCAACAGCAGCTCTTTGAACTTTCTCACGAGCTTCATTGGCTGCTCTTTCACGTGCTTCCCTTGTAGCCCTCTCTACCGCCTGCCTAGCCAACAGTCTTTCCCTTTCTTTCTCAATTCTTCTCTGCTCTCTTTCTCTCTCTTCTCTCTCCCTCTCCCTCTCCCTCTCCTGGGCTTTTTCCATCTCTACCTCCCTCTCTACCCTTTCGCGATCCAATCTCATTTGTTTTTCTCTAAGTTCCCTTTCCCGGGAATCATAATTTTCCGTTCGATCGCCTTCCCTACTTCTATTTGCCTTTAAGTTATTTTCTTTCTCTCTCATTTCCTTCGCATGCCTAAACTTTGCTTCTGCTTTGTCCATCGCATCCTTCATGGCAGCAGCTGATGCAACAGCAGCAGAGAACATATTTGAATCTTCAGCAGATGGAGGCTCGTCATGTCCATTAGAAGTAGTCTGATTTCTTCCCATAGAAAAATCGTCGAGGTCATCCATTTGAGGTGTTTTCGGGCTATTTACGGAAGCTCTAGCTGAGCTAGGAACGTGTGATTGGTTAGTGGAGCTCGATAAAGAAGGCTCGCTGATCTTCTTTCTCATCGGACGTGTAGGTCTTGTCGGTGGAGGTCGGCTAGGTGGTGGAGCACTTGTAGGTTGCGTAAATAAGGGGATCTCAGATACAGTAAGCCACACATCATCAGACGAATCAAAACTTTCATTTGAATTTATAGGTGGCGGAGCACTCGCATTCTGCGGCTCCGAAACATCATCAAATGAAACTTTCTTATGATGGTAATTACCAGAATTTTCTACTGGTGACTGAGAGCCACTGATGTTTCCTGGTCTCAAATGACCTTTGCCTCTACTATTCATTTCAGAACCTGCTTTTCCAAGACTATCGAGAGAGTCAATGTCAACAAAAGCTCCTCCACTGGTATATGAATGATTAGTTTTTCTGCTGTTGGAGCTGTTGAATTTACCAATTTCCTCCAATGGATCGTTGAACCCTCCTGCGGGATGTTCTCTAGCACCAGCAGTTGATGCTGACTCCTCCAAGACTACAAAAGGATCTTCCACAAGATTAGAAGATGTCTTGGCTGTCTGATGCGGAGGCTTTGGAGATTGACTCGTCTCTGAAGTTGCCCTGTGGTAGTTAATAAAGAAGTTATGCTTATACCAATAATCAAAATGAAACTTCACATATGAATGACAAGCAAAAGATGAAGCTTTTCTGCGATTCCGTTGAGTAGACATCAAAATGAAACTTCGGTTACGCAAGTGTAATAGCTCTAATCTTGTCACTTCAAGCAAGAAAGCAAGCTCACGAGTCACAACCTCTAGGTTAACCAGTGACCAAAGACTAATAAGAAGAAGACTACACATTATTTACCGTTTAGTCGAAGGACCAAAGCCAGGAATCAAATCGTCAAAAGCAGAGCTATTCTTCTCCTCTCGCACACTCTCTGCCTTGTTTGATTCCCTTTCTCTCTTCCCCAAGTCCCCCACAAGATCATCAAATGGAGAACTGTTCTGCTTCTTATGCTTTGTAGGCGACGAAGAGATCGAAGAGAAAACATCCTCAAACCTAGCTGATTGAGAAGTGGATGGGACTTTAAGCTCAGGTATAGCCTCAAACACATCATCATCATACACGGGCTTGTCAAAGACTGGACCAGATGGCTTCGGCTCCTTGAACATATCACCATAGTCAAAAGCTGGCGCAGATGGAGAACGAGAATCGGAAGATCCATACTTCGTTGGTCTACTAAAGACATCATTGAAGAGGAGATCATCACCATCTCGACCCAGATCGTCAAATACGTCGGACTTCTTCCTAGCCGGAGACGAAGAGGCGAAACTGCTGAAATCAGCGGCGGAAGAGTTCGATTGAGAAGCCATCGGAGCCGATTTGCCTTGTGGCTTCAATCCGAAGTCTCTCGCTAGCAAGTCTGTAAAATCATCCATGGATTCCTTCGAGATTTCTTCAACCTATACAACGAAATAGCAAGTCTTTTTGATTACCCACCAGAAATGAAGATGAAGATTATCCTCAGATCTGAGTACCCATTAACGAAATCTGATCAAAGCATCTGATTGATTTTCTCCGATGTTAGTTTTGAAAGTAGCTCTCTTTCTTCTTCTTCTTCCTCTCTCGTCTGTGGGTTCCTCTCCGACTCGTACATCAGTACATGTTTTGAGTTTTGCGTATTTTTTTTATTTTTAAAAGAAATGGGTCCTATATTTTCAGAAATTTGCAAATCTCATACCCAACTTATTCACACTTCATTTGATTTCGAACTTAGTTTTTTTTTTTGCCTCGTACGTGAAATTTCTATAAATTAGTAGTATTTGATTATTTGAAAATTATTAGTTGATAGTGATGATTATTAATTGATAAACTAATAACTTATAAAGAATTGTTTTATTGTTTAAAATGATTTTTTTGTCAACATTGATCAAAATATTTTAATATTATATTTGTAATATATAATCAAATTGAGACAAGCGTATTTATGAAATTTCTATTCATAAAATTAAAATTATGATTTATATTCTTGATTATCGCAATATAATAAATGACAAGAGCATGCAAACATATTCATACATTTTTAAATTTGTTTTTTTAATCGTGATTTCAATTTTTAAAGTTTATCACGAACATTAATTATATACGCATAAAAAGTTACTTATCAAAATATTATATGCAAAGTAAAAAAACAACCCTAAAACTAATATACAATAACTAGAATTTGAGACAAACTCTAACGATATTTCAAAGTTATATAGAATTAAATAACACCGAAAAATAATGTTGTATTTTATCTTACTTATATATTCATACATTTGTATAGTTATTAATTTGTGATGTTAGTATGATCTCATATTTATAGAGTTTTAATAAAACATAATTTTATTAATTTATCGAATTTTGTTAATTTTTAGATTGTCCACAAAAATTTTAAAATATTATTATGAAACTACCTTAGTGAAATATTGTTGGTTTATACATAATTTCTATTTTCCATTATATGTGACTTCTAAATAGGTTTTTTTGAATCTATCATCTATTTATTTTTGCTTAAAAATAACCAATGATTTAAGTATATAAAAGAACTAGATTTTAATTTTGATGTTTCTTTTCCTATTTAAGCATGGTAAATTTAAGAAAAACTTCTGAATATAGCTGTTCTGGATAAATAGATACATAACATTTGTGATGGTTAGTGTTTGATTATGATTTACCACAACTTTATTGGTGGATTTTATCACAACTTATTGGAATTTTGGGGACGAAATGTGCAAAATGTAAAAACGTAGGACCCAATCATAAAAAAATCAAATTACGGAATGAGTAGGAGAAAAAGAACTCACAGACAAGAGGGGAAGACGAAGGAGAAGGAAGAGAGAGAGAGAGAGAGCTATTTTTTCAAAACTAACATCGAACGATCAATCATATGCTCAGATCCGATTCGTTAATGGATTCTCAGATCTAAAGGATTAATCTTTGTTCTTTATTTCTGGTGGGAAAATCGATTTGGGAAAGGTAGAAAATTTCCGAAGGAATCAATGGATGATTTCTCAGGATTGTTAACGAGAGACTTTGGATTGAAGCCTCAAGGAAAATCGGCTCCGATGGCTTCTCAATCGAACTCTTCCGCTGCTGATTTCAGCGGATTCGCATCTTCTTATAACTTCGCGAACGCTTCGTCGTCTCCGGCAAGGAAAAAGTCCGATTCGTCGCCGGTTTTTGACGATCTGGGTCGAGATGGTGATGATCTCCTCTTTAATGATGTCTTTAGCAGGCCACCGAAGTATGGATCTTCCGATTCTCGTTCTCCATCTGCTCAGGCTTTTGACTATGATGCTATGTTCAAGGAGCCCAAGCCATCTGGTCCGGTCTTTGACAAGCCCGTGTACGATGATGATGTGTTTGAGGCTATACCTGAGCTCAAGATCCCATCAACTTCACAATCAGCTAGGTTCGAGAATGTTTTCTCTTCGATGTCCTCGTCGCCTACAAAGCATAAGAAGCAGAACAGTTCTCCATTTGATGATCTCATGGGTGACTTGGGGAAGAGAGAAACCGAATCAAGCAAGGCAGAGAGTGTGAGAGAAGAGAAGGGTAGCTCTGTTTTTGACGATTTGATTCCTGGCTTTGGTCGCAGTAGCTCGCCTCCGGCTAAACGGTAAGTAGTCTTCTTACTTAGCGTATGGATGTGACTTGAGAGCTTTGACTCAATGGTATATAGCTTAAAGCTTGAACCTTTCGCTTGAAGAAAGTGCTGTGGTTACTGTTAGCCTAGGCTCCGGTCATTGCTCTTCAAATTTCTCTTTTGCTTGATGAAAAGCTTGAACTGTTTGCTTGTCGTTCGTATGCATAACCGTGTTTATTTGTTGGGACAGGTCAACTTCAGAGACGAGTCAATCTCAAAAACCTTTGCATCAGACAGCCAAGACATCTTCCAATCTTGTGGAAGACCCTTTTGTAGTCTTGGAGGAGTCTGTATCAACCGCTAAAGAACCTTCCACAGGGGGGTTTATTGATCCGTTGGAGGAAATTGGTAAATTCAGTAATAGCTCCAACAGCAGAAAAGCTGATCATACATCTTCTCATGGAGGAGTATTTGTCGATGTTGACTCTTTCGACAGTCTTGGAAAATCAGGGTCGGATATAAATAGTAGAGGCAAAAGTCATTTAAGACCAGGAAACATCAGTGGCGCTCAGTCACCAGTAGAAAGTTCTGGGAGTTACCATTCTAAAAAAGTTTCATTTGATGATGTTTTGGAGCCAGAGAATATGAGTGCTCCGCCACCTATCAATTCAGATGGAAGTTTTGAATCGTCTGATGATGTCTGGCTTACCGTATCTGAAATCCCCTTATTTACGCAACCTACCAGTGCCCCGCCACCTTCTAGACCTCCACCGCCAAGACCTACACGTCCTATGAAGAAGAAGGTTAACGAGCCTTCTTTATCCAGCTCTACTAACCACTCACACGTTCCTGGCTCAGCTAAAGCCTTTGTGAATAGCCCGACCGCTTCTCAGATGGATGAGTTCGATGATTTTTCTATGGGCAGAAATCAGACTGCTTCTAATGGACACCTCAAATCTCCTTCTGGTGAAGATTCCTCAAATGGTTTCTCTGCTGCTGCTGCCATGAAAGATGCCATGGATAAAGCAGAAGCGAGGTTTAGGCATGCAAAGGAAATGAGAGAGAAAGAAAATTTGAAGGCAAGTAGAAACAGAGAAGGCGATCAAACGGAGAATAATGACTCTTGGGAAAAGGAACTTAGAGAAAAGCAAATGAGACTGGATCGGGAAAGGGTAGAGAGGGAGGTAGAGATGGAAAAAGCCCAGGAGAGGGAGAGAGAAGAGAGAGAAAGAGAGCAGAGAAGAATTGAGAAGGAAAGGGAAAGACTGTTGGCGAGGCAGGCGGTAGAGAGGGCTACAAGGGAAGCACGCGAAAGAGCAGCCACCGAAGCTCGTGCGAAAGTTCAAAGAGCTGCTGCTGAAAAGGCTGCTGATGACCGACAGCGCGCAGAAAGAGCAGCAGTTCAGAGAGCACTTGCTGAAGCACGTGAAAGGGCAGCAGCAGGGGCACGGGAAAAGGCCGACAAAGCTGCAGCAGAAGCTAGAGACAAGGCGAATGCTGAAGCTCGGGAGAAGGAGGCAAGGGTTAGGGCAGAACGAGCTGCTGTAGAAAGGGCAGCCGCTGAGGCACGTACAAGGGCAGCTGCACAAGCTAAAGCCAAGCAGCAAGATAATAGCAATGATCTTGACTCGTTCTTTAGCTCGGTTTCTAGGCCAAGCAGTGCTCCACGACAGAGAACCAATCCTCCAGTGAGATTGGATTTTCTGTTATGCTTTAATTCCTTTACAGCAGATTTTTCTCCTCCTGTATATAACTCTAGTTGTGTTTCAGGATCCTTTTCAGGATTCATGGAACAAGGGAGGTTCCTTCGAATCTAGCAAGGCATCACGAGTGCCTTCTGGAGCAACAGAGAACTTGAGAAAGACTTCTTCAGCAACAAATTTTGTTGATGATCTCAGTTCGATATTTGGAGGTACTTTAATTTCTGAGGTTTATCTTTCATATTGTGTTACTCCACACCTGGTCACCTTCTGAAACCTCATGCGTTGTAAAGCTTCAGCTTCAGCTTCTCAATCTGGTGGGTTTCAAGATGTTGATGGAGAAACTGAAGAGAGACGGCGTGCCAGGCTGGAACGCCACCAGAGGACACAGGAGCGGGCTGTATGTATCAATAGAGTTCTTAAGTTTTTTAATTTGATGGGTTTTGTATCCGACAAATACCTTGGAATTGTCCAGTATGTTTTGTAACGTGATTTCTTTTCTCTATCAGGCAAAAGCACTTGCTGAGAAAAATGAACGTGATCTTCAAGTACAAAGAGAGCAAGCTGAGAGAAATGTAAGTTTCATTACCGCATGATTCAGTTTGAGATTCTGATATATGGTTTCTTCCATTTTCCCCCTATGTTGTGTTCAATCTGAAATCATGCTGTATTGTTGAGTCGCTTAAACTGAGACTCTTTCTGTGACTAGCTCAACATTGTTTTATTTGCCTCGACTGTTACCACCCATTGCCTTTTTCTATTGGTTGGCCCTGGATTTTAGAGTATCGTCAGGCTTGTTTTATGTTTTTTTTTGGTAACTAACATACTTATCCTGAATTTCAGAGGATTGGTGAGACATTGGATATTGAGATAAAACGGTGGGGTGCAGGGAAGGAGGGAAACTTGCGTGCTCTGCTTTCGACATTACAATATGTATGTTGTGTATTCTCTGTTTTTCTTCATTATTTTTACCTTTGACGTTATGAATCAACAATTGTTTATGGTGTTGCTGTGAAAATGAGCAGGTTCTTTGGCCAGAATGTGGTTGGCAACCTGTTTCATTGACGGATTTGATTACCGGTGCATCTGTGAAGAAATATTACAGGAAGGCCACTCTGTGCATACATCCTGACAAAGTTCAGCAAAAAGGCGCCAATCTCCAGCAGAAATACATTGCTGAGAAAGTTTTCGACATGCTCAAGGTAAAGTGATCCACAATCTTTCTGGAACCAAATCCATCACTGCTACTTTAGATCCCGCTAACAAAACCCCTTTAAGTAGATTTGCATATCTCATAGAAAACTAGAAAACCGCACGAATGTACAGAGACTTAACATTTGCTTGCTTCTTCTCTATTCTCATGACAACAAACAGGAAGCATGGAACAAGTTTAACTCAGAAGAACTCTTCTGAAGAAACCTTGGGATTATGTTTTGAGAGTCTTTGTTCGCAAAAGATGAAGCATGTGGTATTCATTAAGAAGCAAAAAGAAAAAAAATGGAGCCAGACGATTGTCAAAAGAGTAATGTAATTCTCAAGATTGATTACCGATCACTGCATCACACTATAGACATCTGCAGCAATTGGTATTCTTTTTCTTTTTTTGTGTTTGTTAATTTTTCCTTGTTCAGTCTCCTTTTAAGAGGACAATATCAATTTTATTGATGTTGATTTTTTTTTGTATCAAAACATACTACTTTGAAAGCTGTGTATTGTGTTGTTTCCAAACTTATTTTTTATATATGCATATATGACTATTCTTTTTTCATTGGCTTTGAGACTACTCTGAAGGCTATCTAACAGTCAATGTTTGTACTTCTACGTATCGAAATAGAGAGGTCTAAAGTTCGGTGAGAAATACGCGGAACGGCTATAAAAGGATCAGATTATATACAGGGGAAAGTAATGTGTATTCATCTTAAGTTAAAGATTATACAACGATCTCAAAGGTATTACAAGCTTCGCATGTTATGTACAAAGCTTTCAAATTATAGTGACTCTGGATACTGAACTTGGGTTTCAATCTGCATCCTCTCTCGAGATGCTCAGCGTGCACTTCGGCTAACCGTTCTTGCAGAATGTTCAGATTAACCTGATGGAAAAGGGTCAAGGACAAGTTGTTCAGTGGCTGAGAGTAACAAAGAGAAGTGGAGCAAAGCGCAAAAGAATCTACACACCTCTTCGCCTTTGTTCAGTTGCATTTCGCACTTGTTGCAATAGATGTGTCGGTGATTGTCTATAAGCTCTCCTTGCTTGCATATCGGACACCATATCTGGTTATGATCCTGATAAACACATTAGACCGGTTAATTGGTTTTGTCAGGTTTTCAGAGAAGACAAAGCTTCTCTTTGAAATTTGAAGATAAACCTACCTGTTCACCGTTTAAAAGCATACTCTTAGATACTAATGCGGCCAAGTAATCATCTTCCTCGTCTTCCCATGTTTGGATTTGAGCATATGATCCTGTAAGAAGAAATTAAGTTCCCACAAACAGAGCCACTTAAGGCATCACAACTTCAAAGGAGAAAAATCTCGCTGAGGACGAAGAAGAATGATTCACCGTTTATGGTAGTCTCCGATAACAAATCCTCATAGAAAACTCGTTGCATTTCTATCAATATATCTTCATCATCACCTTCATAAGCATCTTTTAAACCCTCATATTCCCATAATATATCATCAGAACCAGAATTTCTCGACGAATCCTCAATCTTTTTAAGTTCATCAGAAACAATTTCCTTGAAAGCAGAATTGATAAACTCCTGAAGAAAGACATAAAAAGTTATTGTTAACAAAAGCTAAGTTTCTTCCTCCTGAAGCATAATCTAACATTTCTGAAATTGCAAAAAGAAGAGACCTTTTCTTCTGAAGATTGACAATCAGAATGCCTTAGTTTCCATAGCAGACGAGTCCTATCCTCTCTAACTCTTCTGAAAATGTTTTCTCTAAGCTACATCCTCAGAAACAAAAAGAGATCAACAAGGAGAACACAAAAGAAAAAACTCAAATTTTCCCAGAAAATAGCTAAAACCCAAATCCAGAACTATCGACATATAACAGAGATTCATGTGTTTAAAACAGAGACAGAAGTTGAAAAAAAGGAACCTTTTGCTTCGAGATAGAGTAAGCGAAATTGGATTGTGATTTGATCGAGACCCGTTTCGGAATTTTCGATTCTAGTTTCGCCATTTTCTCATCTTCTCCTTTCATCGGAGGAGACGCAAGGATGAAGGAAGAAGAAGGCAAGAAGGTCGCAGAATTGTGCCGGTTTTAATAAAGCTAGACATTTTACCCGAACCCGAAAACTCGAACCGAACCTGATCCGAAAAATCCGAATCCGCATTCGAACTAATATGAAAAAATCCAATCAAGTTCTCATTGCCGGTATTTCGGGTATCGGATAAAAGCCGAATCCAAACCGACTTTAAAAGGATATCCAAAAATAAAAACAAATCCTGAAAATTGAACCCAAAATCCGAAAACACGAAAACCTGATCAAACTCGAATCCAAAACTCGAAAAATCCAAAAATATCCAAAAAAATAAAAAATGCCAAAAAAATCCGAATCCATACAAAAAAAACTGATAATACCCCAAATCTAAGGAAAATATCAGATTATCTCGGGTTTTAATAGGTTTAGTAAACCCAAACCGCATTTGAAAAAATCCACCGAACTATTCAAAAACCCGAATGGATCTAGCTGGAGTTCGGAATCTGAACCCGATACAAACAGTAATGAGACGCCGAACACACAGCCCGTTTTTTTTTTTTTCGCCACACACAGCCCGTTCTATATAATAAAATCTCGAGACCAATAGAAAACCGGTTTAATTTTCAAAACGGTTTAAACCGACGCAATGATGTTTACCCGAGAAAACCCTAACGAGGCATACCAAAACGACGACGTTATGAACAGAGATATTTTTTTAGCTTTCTGAAGAGAACAAAAAAAAAATTGATGTAAAAAAAAAAATATCCGTAAAACTAAAACCCCAGACACAGAGAAAAAAAAAGAGAAGATGATAAAAAAACCCAAAACCCTACTCTCTCTTTCTAAAATCTTACTCTGTCTTCTTCTTCTTCTTCCATTTCCCTAGCCTTCATCTTCTATCTGTAAGCTTTTTCTCTATCATTGTTAGCCATCATCGTCATCTTCATCATTATTCTGTTGTGTGTTTTCATCAATTTTGCTGAAACTTAGTGTTTGGGTATCTTCATTTCTTATGGATTTTTGTGATTTGACTTGCCTCTTTGCTTTTGATTTCACCACTACTTCTCTTTATCGCTTCTTCTTGTTCTACACTTTTGCTATGGAAGTGGAATTTTTGGGTGGATGTTTCTGATTTTTACTGTAGTGCTGATTATCTGATGCCAATTTGGTAATTTTTCGGATTGTTTGTATTAGAGTAGCAATTTAAGTGATCAGTGGTGATCGCATCAACTTGTTGTTTTTCGGATCAGTTTTGTGGTGTGATGATGGAGATAAATTGATTGATTGTTCTATATTTCAGAATGCTGAAGACGGCTTTGACTATCTCGCGTCTTGTCGTTGATACCTTAAGAGCAAGAGATTTTTGAAGTGTGTATTTGAAAAACCATCAAGAGAAATGAAGAGGAAATCGCCAGTGCAACTTGAAGCTCTTGAGGGTTTTTATTCAGGTACTAAATCATTGTAATTGGTAAGATACGCAAGATTGTATGTTAGATTTTGGGGTTTTGATGGTTTTGTAGCATTTTAGTATTGTCTCTGATTTTGATTGTAATGATAAATGTGAAAGCAGAGAAAATGTATCCGACTCCTAAGGAAATGGAGGACTTGGGCAAGTCTTTAGGGTTAACAGTGAAGGAAGTGCGCGGATGGTTCAAGAGAAGAAGAAGTAAAAGGAAAGACAAAAAGTCTGTGGCGAATGATGGGGTGGGAGCAAAGAATCCTCAGTCATATAAAACATCGCACATGAGGAGTTTGGCATCTTCCAAATATGATGTTGGAGCAGCTGTTGAGAAAAGATGTGGTGAGGCGATAAGGAAGCCCATTTGCCAAAGGTTGTTGACTTCACAGCACATTTTGGCGAAGATTTTCCGAAAGGATGGTCCATCGCTGGGTTCCGAATTTGACCAACTCCCGTCTGGAGGACGCAAAGGTATATTTAACTTTTTCGTCTTTATTGCGAGATAAAGTCTATAAGTTCCGTGAAGAAGG
Source organism: Anastatica hierochuntica (assembly GCA_900406275.1). Taxonomy (NCBI): domain Eukaryota; kingdom Viridiplantae; phylum Streptophyta; class Magnoliopsida; order Brassicales; family Brassicaceae; genus Anastatica; species Anastatica hierochuntica. The sequence continues at coordinate 6,180 of OVAN01006081.1, read as the reverse complement.
ATTGGTTTCAGAAAAATATACATTAACCACCAAAGCTTATCCTGTGGCAATGAAGTTTATGCTTTCATATTAGTTTTGATTTTGCTAACGAGAAATATCCATAACTGGATAACTGGGTCACAGATAAGTGCAGACTTTATTTTGTACACCACTTTGAAAGTATCATATAGTTATGTTGATTCTTACCTGGACTTCTTTCTTTCCGCTAGCTTCGTGGCTAGGTTCTTTATCTATTGATCAACAGAAACAGAGAGTGGCAAGAAAGAGAAAGGTAGTTGATAGATTTTATTTGTTGTTTCGTAAGGTATCATTACCTGGACATGCTAAGTTACTTAGTCTCTGATCTTAATTTGCTTTAGATTTCTGAGCTGATGAATCATACCAGTCAGGATTACGCTAAAGAGAATAATGCTACTGTGAAGAAACATGGTATTGGCAAGGGTTTGATGACAGTATGGCGGGTAATGAATCCAACTGGCAGGGATGCATCTCCTTGCGCTGATTTGTTGGATGAGAGAGCAAAATTTCCTCAAAGCTCAGCCCGTAATCCCTCACATCAGAAGAAAAAGCAAAGACAATTAGCATCCATACTGGTATATTTACTTCTTTCATATTTTATAATTATGGTTCATCCTCTTTCTGTTGCCCTTTTTTCTCTTATATTCTCATTGCTAACTGCAACGCTTTCTTCAGAAACAAAAGTTGTTGCAGAAGAAACCGACAGCAAAGAAGAGGCATTCTATAAACAGAGAGGTAGCTTGATCTTTATTTGCTTGTGATTCAATAAAGTCACATGGAAACAGAGATTTGACTCTTGCTGCAGGCAGAATCAAACGAAGATGAATCTCAAAGGGCATTTGAAGAAAAGTGTGAGCTTGCCCTGGACTTGGAAATATTTAAAGAAACCTGCAAAACAATTTCAATACTAGTGGATGACGAGGAATTGGAGATCCGTGAGCGACAGGAGGGAGCAAATTCTTTGACTTGTTCATGCCATCTTCCTAGTAGTGGATCTCAGGGTTGCTTTCTTTGCAAAGGTATGCATGTCATATGTTTTGTTCAATCCTGAAAGAGTTTTTGTTCAAGTACGTTTGCAATGTGATTCTCTGACAGTTTTTTGTTGTTTCCAGACTTATTGCCTAAGTTTCCCCCAAATTCTGTTCAGATGAGAATGCCTTTTGGTTTGCATCCATGGAATTCTTCTCCAGAGTCGGTGAAGAAACTATTTAAGGTGTGTAAACTGTTCAAGTTGTCACTTGGTTATTTCTTGGCGTGTTCTTAGTTTACCTCTCATTGCCAACTTTCTTGTAAGTGACCTTGTACTTCTCTTGGCAGGTTATCCATTTCCTTTATACTTATTCAGTAACTCTTGATATATGTCCCTTCACACTTGACGAGTTCACACGGGCATTTCATGATAAGGTGGTCTCTCTTCTTTGAGAACAAATGGTCAATTTCTTACGCTTTTCTGTTTTTGAAGGAAATTATATCTTGTATTTCTCTTCCTCTTGCTTTCTCTTTTTGAAAAATAATGCACACTGCATTTTCTCTTTCTGTGCTTGCGTTTGAACCTCAGGATTCCTTGCTCCTTGGTAAAATTCATCTTTGCCTGCTTAAGCTGCTTCTGCTTGATGTTGAAACCGAGCTGCAAAGGGGATCTTTTTCAAACTTGAGTATATCATGCAAATTTCTAGCCCTGCTTCAGTCGGTATGCACAAATGTTGAGCTATTTTTGAAGTTGACAGTTTAATGGGTTTCTAGGATCAACATTAGGTCATTTATGGTAAACCTGCCTTGTCTTCATGCCCTGTCCTCCAGCGTGCTTCCTTTTCTAGTTTATTTTCATAGACGCATAAGAAAGGAGCATACTGGGACAGGTTTTGACATTCTTCCTCTATTCTTTTCAGGTTGAGAGCCAAATTCTCATTCTCGATCAGTGGAAGAATTCATTGAATTCCCTTACGTGGACAGAAATATTGCGCCAGGTATTGGTTGCAGCTGGTTTTGGTTTAGAGAAGGGTGCTATTCAATCAGAAGAACCAAGTAAGGTGCTGATTTTCTTCCTCCTGCAAATATTTTTGATCCATTGAACATTATCAGTTGACTTATTTTCTTGGCTATGTTTTCCAAGACTATGATAACTCTAGTCCTTTTCTTCCGTATTGAAGTTGAGAAACGAGCATTTATTTGATTAGTCCTTAAAGATGGACTGCGTACATGTGGGATATTGAAGGCTCTTGCTAAATTTCATTTTGTTATTTATATCCACTTGTTTGTGCTGTTTAGTGGGCTTTTTTCCTTTTCTGATGTATCGTTGGTTGATGTTACCTTTCTATTCCTCTAGGAAAAGAGGCTCATGAAAAAGTATGACCTTCATCCTGGAACATTAAAGGGTGAATTATTTAGAATACTTAATGAGCAAGGCAATAAGGGCTTGAAAATATCCGCGTTAGCCAAAGCTGCCGAGGTAAGTCTTTTTTGAATTATTTTCAGCTTTTATTGTAAATAAAGTGATTAATTTGGAAAAAATTGATGCGTTCTCTATCTGAAATCCTAGATGATATCTAATGGAATATGATGATGGAGTGTGATTTTGTGTATGAGTTCATAATGATTGAGCATTTGTAGGTTGCTGTGCTGAATCTTGCAACTGAGTCAGAAGAACAAGAGCCTTTAGTGTGTTCAACTCTAGCAAGTGATATTACATTATTCGAAAAGATATCTGAATCAACATATCGTGTACGTGTTAATTGTTTCTCTGAGGACCCTGAAGAGAGCCAGTCTGATTCCGACATGTCTGGCAGTGTTGATGATGAATCTGATGATTGCTCATTTAGTTCGGGCGATGAGATCGAGCGTGTTGCAGAAAATCTTGCACTTCAAAAAGTTAAGTGTAAGAAAAAGCGGAAGCGGAAAGGTAAAATGCTGGTAGTATGTAGTGAGATTGATGAAAGCCATCCCGGAGAACCATGGCTGTTGGGGCTAATGGAAGGAGAATATTCAGACCTAAGCATTGAAGAGAAGTTGGATGTTTTTGTGGCTTTGATTGATCTTCTTAGCTCTGGCTCCACTATCAGATTGCAGGTAACTCTGACTAAAGATTGTTTCTGTATATGAATTTAAAAGTTGACACTCTCTGAAACTTCAGTTTTTGATACTTTTTAGCAGTAAATTGACAAAGTTTTTGTCACGGCTATTTATCCTTGGTGTTTAGTGCTAACTTTGATCTTGCATGACAGGATCAACCGAGAGCTATGGTCGACTGTGCCCCTAGTATCTATAGTCATGGTTCAGGTGGAAAAATTAAAAGAGCCTCCTCTAATCATTACAGCTATCCACGTATATCATGGGTCCATGGAGGAGAGCTTCATGGAATTAAAGAGCTATCTAAATCGCCTGATTCTCACCCAGTTGATTCTTCATCAGTTTTGGGTGCCTTTGCAAATCTGGCTGGAGATAAAGCCGATAATGTTCACCCTATGCAATCTGTTTACCTTGGTTCTGATCGTAGATTTAATAGGTACTGGCTTTTCTTAGGCCCTTGCAATGTGAATGACCCTGGTCATAGGTGTGTGTACTTTGAATCTTCTGAAGATGGTCACTGGGAAGTTATCAACAATAAGGAGGTAATGTCATTGAGCTCTTCCTGAAATCTTAATCTCTGCTCACTAGGCATGGTTAAATGGAAACATGTATTGAAGGTTTATATGATTATCTCGCCAACTTTTCGTTTTTTTTTTTGCTTGGTGTAGGCTTTGCAGGCACTGTTGTCAGTTTTAGACGATAGGGGTACACGGGAATCTTGTCTTATTGAATCATTGGAGAAACGAGAAAATTTTCTTTGTCAAGCCATGTTAAGTAGACAGGTGACCCAGTTGGAAACAGCCCGTTTCACAGATATAGTTACGGAGGACAGCTCTTCACCGGTCTCTGATATCGACAACAACCTATGTCTGAGTGAGATTGCCAGTGATCAATTATCCTCTCAACATGCTGACGTAGTATTTGAGATCGGAAGTAAGCGGGAAAAAAGCCTATCGTGGAGCCTTCTTCAGGAGTTTGATGAATGGATATGGGCTAATTTTTATATGAATCTCAATGCTGTTAAACACAGCCGAAGATCCTGCCTTGATTCACTTACCAAGTGTAAGAGTTGTCATGATTTGTATTGGAGAGATGAGAAGCACTGTAAGATTTGCCATGCTACATTTGAGCTTGATATAGATCTTGAAGAAAGATACGCGATCCATGCGGCCACGTGCAGAAAGAACGAAGAGACTGGTACATCTCCAGATCATAAAGTTCTATCTTCCCAGCTGCAATCACTGAAGGCTGCAGTGTATGCCATTGAGGTCTGGCAATAGTTATTGCTTTAATATGTGCTTAGTTCTTCTAATCTCTTGGTTAGCGCTAAGAAATGCCTCCTTTTTCGTTTGCCTTGTAACCTTTTGCAGGCCGCTATGCCTGAAGATGCCTTGATTGGTGCATGGAGAAAGTCAGCCCATAGGTTATGGGCCAAAAGACTTCGGCGAAGCTCAACTTTATCTGAAATTACGCAGGTTTCAATTCTACTATACAAGCTCCCTTTTTGTTTGGCTCCTTACTATAGTCCAGATTCCAAATTGATTGTTCTAACTGCATCTTAATGTTAAAACATGTTTTGCAATATCTGAAGGTGGTTGGCGACTTTTTGGGTGGAATCAATCAAGATTGGTTATGGCACTGTGGCGATAAAGAGCATTCAAATGAGTCAATGGGAGAGATTATAAGTAGCTTCACTTGTGTACCTCAAACAACTTCTGCGATTGCTTTTTGGCTGGTAAAACTTGATACCGTGATGGCTCCCTATACGGAAAAATCTCAACCTGAAAGGAATCAACTGTGCAGGACCAGAAATACAAGTATGGATACTTCTCTAAAGTCATCACTTACAACTTAAGCTGCTTGTCTTGTTTTCTATTTCGTATTCTTGTTTGCGCAATTGTCTGATTGATTTGCCGAGTGAGTCTTGGGATGGTTTCAGTTTTCTCAGTCTTGTGGATTTGCGACATTACAGGTAGGCGAGGGACGAAGCAGTAGTTGTAGCTCTCATCTAGAGATCACGGAAAAACGATTAGATAGATGAAGAGATTGTATAGAGGAGAAAGATGTGTTTTTTGTTGGTTCCTGCATTATCCAATAACATTGGAGACTTCTACAAAAACCAAGTGGACTTAGAGAATATATATATATGTACAAACAATCAGCTTAGGAAAACATCAGAAATGGATCACATTCAGTTTTGAGTTCTTTTTTTAATGTTGTGGTGATCATTTCAAATATTTGATCAAGGTTTCGTTTGTAACAAACGTAGAGTTGTATCTCTATGTCGAGGAACGTTGGGCATTTTTCGACATTTATTCGATTCGTGCCCATCTCGACCAAGTTACGATTATCTAAAATTTCGTCCGATTAGCGCCTTGATAGTTTCTAGAATTTTACTCAAAGATTTTGAATAAAAAGAGTTGGGTTACAATAATTCGCTTTTTACCAACTAATACCACCATATGGATAGATATTTGAATTACCCATTTTGATGGTTAAATTTTCTACAATTACTAAAACTCTCAGCGTTACACTATAAGCTAGATTGACACAGTGTTTAGACTCGCGTTAGGGACTCTCCACCATGAGTCAAAGCCAATCACAAAAAAATTTTAAACATAGCACACGTGTGCTAAAAGTGTGAAACTGCTTTTTATGTTACCGCGTTATCACGCGAGAGAAGAGAGTTTGATCTCAAAAACAAAATAATCATTCAAAATAATTTTTTTTTTGTCCCAATTTTTTTTCTTTTCAAATCTTGTAAATAATTTACGTAAAGTTTCAGTCAAAATCTGCAAAAAATGGGATATGCATTTAAATTAAACATTCAAATTTTAATTTAAGTTTTTTTCATTAAGTTTTAAATTTAAATTTAAGTTTTGAAAATAAAACTAAAGAAATTTGTTTAGATTTTGTTAAATCATTAATAATTAATAAGGTTAAAAACTCTATAAATCAAAACTAGTCATATCTATTAAAAAATCATTTAATATATTTTCTATTTGTTGTAGAAAATTCCAGGGCTTTGGATTATGAATCAAAGATCCTTTATATAGGGAATTACATAAGACATTAACCTAGATTTAATGGACCTAA
>OVAN01006080.1:0-22067 GCA_900406275.1 Anastatica hierochuntica | reverse complement strand
AAATTTAAACACTATTCACTAAACCTAAAAGGTGAGTTTAATCCCTCACAGTACGCGCGCAGGTGCAAAGCATTTGCAGTGCCAGTTGAGACTCGCTTGATCTCTCTGGTAGTCTTTGCCCTCTCTTTCTTTCTTGCAGGTACTTGTTTTCTGGATTGCTAAGCAGCCGCCTACCAAGCCCATCTTTCTTAGTGTGTTTTTCTGGTCGTTATAGCTTTTTAAGAGGATCGCGCTTAATGAAGAATACAAGATCGAGGAGTTAGTCGAAAGCCAGCTACTCCGACAGGACGACTAGCGCTAGGAAGGTCCCGACAATCCTAGGAAACTAGGTGAAGCTCACCTTTTCGAATTCCATCGGTTGAGAACGACAATCGATGTTCGGCGATTATGAAACTACTAGGCAGAGTGCGTCGGGTTGGTAAAGTAGCGAAACCGAAATGGTGGAAATTTGAAACCGGATTTTTGTTCTATTTGAGATTGTATTCTTTCCCCGTCTTGGGTTGAACTATCGTTTGTATAGTTTAGTTTTTATTTTTCTTTATTTCGCTACCAGTCACCTTTGTACCTTCTGTCAAAAATTCAAAAAAACGATAACTACGAAAACCGTTTATCAAAAAAAAATATATGCACCTGCTGTAATAATATCTTTAATATTCGCTAAGTAAAATATGTAGAGACTGACAAGAAAAAGAACATACAGATTGCGTTGTCTTTTAAACAATAACCCTTTCTAAAGGTAAATGATTTTAATTACAATTTTTATATACATATTAGATAATATCATATAATAAGTATTGCATGGTTTCTAAATATAATGTCTCCCCATAAAAACCAAACAACTAAAATATAGAGATGGGTGTTTGGGTACTTGCTTAGATTATGTTTTAGTTTATTCACGATCAGTATTTTCAGATCTAGAGCTTGAAGTAATATTTGAATTTTTGTAAATTTCGGTCCAAAACCGGTTTAAAATTCTGCGGGTTCGATTCAATTTTGGAAATCCGTTTAAATTATGTAAAATATTCAATCATAATAGAAACCTCATAAACCAAAAAATAGACGACATATAATTTTGAACAATATATGACCAAGTATCTAATATTAATAGGAAAATCGGCTCAGTTTTAGTATTTAGGTCAAAAATTGTAGATATTTTGAGTATTTTCATGTGCTATAAGCAAATGTTTTTATGTATTTTTTGATATTTTTGAATAATTTGGATAGTTTTTAAACATTTTATATGGTTAAAATCAAGCATTTTGGTAATTTTTGGATATTAGATCTAAAATAACTAATATATTAAAATATATATTCATAATTAAGATATTTTGATTTGGATCGAGTTCACATCCGGTTTTTCATGTATTGAAGTTGATGATCTGTTCAGATATTTTTTTTATCATTTTTGGTTTTGAAAACAATGCTATTTCTCGGATTAGCTAAGGTTCAATTTTTTATATTCGGATATTTTACTCATCCTTACTAAAATGTAGTTTAAATAATAATAAAAAAACTAACTAATGATTTAACGTTAACATAAACATGACGACAATACCTTTCAAAAAAACGAAACAAAAAATCTCAGAGCGAAGAAAAAAAAAGAAAGCGCAGATCTGGTCCGCCTCTGACCCGGCGTGTCTCGTCGGTGTCGGAAGGCTCGTCTCTGGTTCTTTTCCTTTTCCCCTCCCTCTATTCTGCTCCATATGTTCGAGATACTCGTTGTCCTGGTTTAATTTTGTCGAAGAGGATTTGGCTTATGTTAGATCCAGTTCTCTCCTTGATTAAAATGATTTCTGGTGCAATGGTGAGGATGTGAGGAGCAGATTTCGAGGTTTTTGGGGCGGCGTTTAGGTGTTGATTTCGGACATATCTGAATTTCGATTGGTTCGGATCTAGTGTTAGTTTTGAGTCGATTCGAGAATCGTGGAGGCGGAGGAGCATTCACCATGTGATTTGCCGGTTATCAACTATTTGCGTCTCTCTCCATCGACCCAATCTTTCGCCGGTCAATTTTACTAGTCGAGGTCAGATTTATTTTACTTGTTTGTGTAGTTTAAAGGCGGAAGAACAATTCGACTACGGCAGTCTAGATGGTTCTTTGCTTGTGCGGTTTGTGGCCATCGGTTCTATTTTCTCTAGCTAGGTGTGGAGCTTAGGTTGGTTGGTCGGTGCACTTGCGTTTGGTTTGTCCTGAATTTCTCAGCGGGTAAAGTTTCGAAATCGTGGAGTTGTGCTGACCCTCTATTGAAACCGACGGTTTATCCGGATTTCTTTGGAAGGGTCTGTGGAGCCTTTGCTCAATTGCATTTAGTCATTGGGTAGTCGTTTGTCAAACTCGTTCTTCATCGGCTTCCCGGATGTTAGAGTCTCCGTGCACTCGTGGCTTCCTCTGGTCGAAGCAATATAATGAGTGGCGATTTACCTTATTCTCTCATCTCAAATAATTGGCTTTGAATGCTCTCTCGCGTATTTCTTCTTCCGAATTTTCGAAGCTTTACCTTATCTTTATTTATGCCTTATATCTAGTTTGCTTGTAGGAGTATCGTGTTCTTCCGTGCTTGTTTTATTTAGTTTTTGTTTCCGGTATCTATACAGATATCGGCTTTTAGCTCTGGGAGTTTTTGACTCGCCGGCTTGTGGCTCCGGAAAGATTTACCACCTTTGCCGGCTTTATCGATGTATCTAGTTGGTTTCTAATTTAAATAAAAACATCAGAGGAAAAAAAAAAAAAACATGACGACAATACCACCCCCAAATCTTTTTAGATTAGGGAATAGTTCGATCATAATCACAATAACATCGAGAATCTCTCATATTTATCCTTCACTAGCCAACACTTATTGAGTAGATTACAATCAAACACCATAAAATAGTTAATAGTGGCTCCTAAGACTAGGGGTGAACATAAAAAGGAAAAAAAAAAAAAGACTAGCCACATTAGGAAAAAAACAATGTTACATAAAACTGCCACGTTAGCCATCTTCTACTCATTGTTTCCATATCTTTCTTTCATCAGTTTGAATCTTCCATCTTCTTTTTCTTATTTTCATTTTCCACTCAAACTCAGAAAACTTTATTTGTTCAGTCAAAGAAAGTATATAGCCTTTTCATTTTTCCAAATCTAAGAGTTTCCTGCCTTGTTTGTTTGGGTTTTCGCCTTTCGAATGTGTCTTTGTCCTCCTTTCAAAGATCATGTCGCCGTAAGACAACCACCACCTCCACCAAAGGGATATCAAGAATGGTAATGCTTCGAATGAAGAGGAGGATATGATGTGTCCTCCCGCGCCTCTGATGTGAGTGGTTCATTTGCCTACATTAGGTTCACTCACTGATAGCAGGAATTCAAATAAGTGTACTTCATGACCGATCTATTTTTATAGTATTCGTTAAGAGTTACTTTGGAGTACACAAGATTAATTTCCAATTTATGTCCAAGCAAATCCCTTTTATTTTTTTCTAAGACACTAAAAAATCGGATTTATGTCATTGATTCCTTAATAATATATAGTTACAAATAAATAGCTATCCACATTCCAACGATCACGGGATTTTCTATACAACGAAAATATATAACACATAATTCGCACGTAGCGCAGAAATTCCCTTAATATAAATAACATAATACATTTAAGTAAACATGTACAAGTATTATGGTTTAAACTTCGATTCTTATAAAACTTTGTGAAAAATTCTCCATAAACATACACCCACACATACCAACACCTGGCTATAATGGATAATCATAAATCATTCGTTATTTAATTCTGATATCCTTTCAGAATGGTAATTACCATTTTGTCCATAATTTTTTTTTACAACTGAGAAATTTAAAAAATTCCTCTAAAATTTTTTTTTCCACTTCCAAAAATTTTATTAATCTATCTAGTACGGTTATTCCCTTAATTAAACTTCTGAACACGTCGCCGTCTCTCTTTCTTCTTCATAAAACAATTAGGACAAAAGGGTTTCTTCTCCGACGAGCGGTCGGTCTTTTCTGTTCAATCCAAGATATTGAGTTCTTGTTTCATCTCTTCTCTGAGAGAATCTACCTACGAAAATCTTCAGTCTCCTTGTATGGTCTTTATGCTTGAATTGATTTTCATCTCTTGATTCCAAAATTTTCTAATTTTGCAAGTCTAATTTTGTTGATTTTTAATAAATCGATTTAAAAATCGTTAGTCTCACTCTTTTTCTAATCGACACAATTTCAATTTGAGTTGGTATCAGAGTTTATAGTGGAATAAGCAAAGTTTGCTTCTTGTTTTTTCGTTTCAGGTTCTGTAATTTCCAAAGAAATGGTTGAGCGAGGGAAGAGGAATCGTAATCGTAGTAGAGACAATAATGAGAACAACAGGAGTCAAAAGAGACGGCTTTCTTACGAAAACGACGAAAAGACCGATAACAAAGATGACGATCTCCTCGTTGTTTACAGAATCTTATGCCCTGCTCGTGTCATTGGAAGTGTTATAGGTAAAAGTGGGAAAGTTATTAACTTGATTAGGCAGGAGACAAGAGCCAGAATCAAAGTTGTGGATCCGTTTTCCGGTTGTAGCGAAAGAGTCATAACAATTTATTGCTCGGTTAAGGAGAAGCGAGATATCATTGATATAGAGAACAGCGAATCAGATTACACCGAGCAGAGTCCTTTGTGTTCTGCTCAAGATGCCCTTTTTAAAGTACATTATGCAATTGTTACTTCTTTATCTACTGCTGCGGAGAATACTAAGATCGATAGAGATGATATTAGAGAGTGTCGCCTTTTAGTCCCGTCTAGTCAATGTTCTAATGTGATTGGTAAAGCTGGCTCTACTATTAAGAAGATTAGAAGTAGAACTGGAGCTAAGGTGAAGATTGACTCTAAAGATGTTTCGGATCCTTCACACGCCTGTGCCATGGATTTTGACAACATTGTTTCGGTTAGTATCTGAAATTTTGCTAATTCATAAACATATATTTTGCCAGTTTCTTTGCTAGTTTTAATGCCGTGTTTCTTTATGCTTATATTAATTAGATATCTGGTGAGCCTGAATCCGTGAAGAAAGCCCTTTTTGCTGTTTCTGCTATCATGTACAAATTCAGTCCTCGAGAACAGATTCCTCTTGATACAACCGTTCAGGAAGTCCCTGCTAGTATTATAATTCCGTCAGATCTTTCTATCTACCCACAAACCGGTTTATACCCAAATCAGGATCCTCTTTTCCAACATGGAGCCAGTGTTCCATCGTTTATCGGGACACTACCACAGGGCTATGGAGAAACCGCAGCAAACCCAGTGGCGGTCTTTCCTTCTTCTGCTCTTCCCGTAGTTCATCATGGTTTTGGCGGGTCTTCCAGATCAGGAAAGTTGGTAATAAAAGTTATGTGCTCTGCTTCCAATATTGGCCGTGTTATTGGGAAAGGAGGGTCAACCATTAAAGGAATAAGACAAGCGAGTGGGTCCCATATCGAGGTTAATGACATGAGGGGGAGTCGTGATGACGACTGTGTTATCACCATCACTTCTACCGAGTCTCCTGATGATTTAAAGTCAATGGCAGTTGAAGCTGTTCTTCTACTTCAAAAGAAGATTAATGATGAAGACGAGGAAAAAGTTAAAATGCAACTCCTTGTACCTTCTAAGGTAATAGGATGCATTATAGGGAAAAACGGCTCGATCATAAGCGAAATCAGGAAAAGGACAAACGCTGATATATATATCTCAAGAGGGAATAACATGCCCACGTTTGCCGACCCCAACGATGAGCTTGTTGAGGTAATGGTTCTTGAAATTGTTTAGCTTTGTTTTACTCTAATTTCAATTCCTTCAACCATGTTTAATTCTTTTGTTTATGCTAATTAGATATCAGGTGAAGTAAGCAATGTGAGAGATGCTCTCATTCAAATTGTTTTGAGGCTTCGAGATGATGTCATGAGAGATAGAGATATTGGTTCCAGGAATCAACCTCCTGCGAGATCTGAGAATAAGAATTTATTCTCTTCGGGTAGTAGAAATGCTGGTCTTGCACTTCCTCCGTCTTTCATGTCTTCTGTTCCGCAAATTGCCCCTGTAGATTTTGATAGGAGGACAGAAATCGAGAGCAGGACGGGCATACTTTCATCGAGCGTCGGACTCTATGGTTATGGAAGTTTTCCGGTAACATCTTTAACTTAAAATGTATTATCTCATTTTCTCTGTTTATTGTTCCTCAAATTCATGACTTAAGTCTTTTACAAACAGGCGGGCAATAACAGTTATGGATCCAACTCCTCGTACTCATCTAGCATATATGCAGGGTAAGTTTACAACTACAGCGAAGAAGTTAGTTTTGTTTTTTTTTTGTTATTTTAACTTCCCTTTTGCACTCACAGATTGCCTCAATCTTCTACTATGGAGATTCGTATCCCTTCCGATGCAGTTGGTAAAGTAATGGGCAAAGGAGGCAGCAACTTGGATAACATAAGAAGGGTTTGTTTTTATGGATCTTTGATATCCTTCTTCATTGCCCTCTGATCACCGTAACCTCGTTCATCTCTTCTTTTCTCTTTCCATTATAACTTTTTCACATGATGTGTGCCCTCTCTCTCTCTCTCTCTCTCTCAGATATCAGGAGCTATGATAGAAATTTCCGATTCCAAAACTTCCCATGGCGGTCGCATTGCTCTCATTTCTGGAACACCTGAACAGAAGCGTACCGCTGAGAACTTGTTCCAAGCTTTTATCCTGTCCACTTGAATAGTTTGTTCTGCCCCAACTCCTTTTCCATGGAAGTGTGTTCCATCTTTCTAGCTCTCAATGGATTTCCTTGATCGGGTTTCTCAGGCTCTCCTCCTCCTTCGTTCAAGCTCGTGTTAGTATACGGTTGCATTTGTTATCAAAATTCGATCTCTCCATTCGGTAACTTTTGGTTTCTGGTGCTAGACATCTTATAGCGTTTACAGGACCATTCTTTCTCCCTTTCCTTGCGAGCTGTTTCTCGCAATAAATGCTTCTCTCTGTGCAATAAAACAAATCATTCTTATATCCACCAAGCTTTGCGTATTCGCCGCATATGGAAGCAGGTCTGCTTTATGCTTAGTCCAAAGCAGTCCTGTCAGTTATGTGTTAGTGTACTAACTCTTCAATTCCCATGTCTCAGCTTCTTCTTATGTGATGCCACACATCACATCTGTTCACAGTTCTTGGTGTTTGTTTTTTTAGAAATTTCTGCAGTGAATAGCCACAGCTTATAGCTTAGGGATCTTCAAGAACAATAGTCTTTAGATATCTCCTTGATGACCGGAATCGTTTCTGCCTCTTATAAGTTTTACTGAACTTCTGATTGTTTAAGATCGATTACTGCATACCAGTAGAGGATATTTTCACCCTTAGTAACTGTTCATCATTTGTCTTTTGGTCAGGCTCCATTGATTTCTCTTCCTTATCTTTAGCTCTATTACCATTTCTGTTTCATATGTTTCCCTATAATATCATGGGAACTATGATCATCTATTCTCTATCCATTTTCTAATATCTTTGGTAACTTAAATCATGATCTGATAGTGCTTGTAGCATACTAGGTTGCTACTCTAGGATATTAGCATTAGAACCAGCAAGCAAGACTAAGCGTTTCTGATTGTGTTTAGCTTTTGCCTGTCTTGACATTGAACGCTAGCATTTTCTGATTTCGACATACTAGGTTGTTGATCTAGGATAGTAGCATTAGAACCTGGAACACTAAGCTTTTCTGAATGTGCTATGTTTCCGCTTCAGCATTTGCATGTCTTGTCACACCGTGGGGGCGTTTTCGAATTCCCAGATAAAAAGGTTTGTCAGTGTAGGATTTTAGCATAGAACCCGCTACGCAAAGAGCTTTTATGGTTGTGTTTGAGTATTCTCTTTTAGCTTTTGTTGTCTGATAATCTCTCTGGCACTTATCCACCTAACTCCGGGGCTTCCAACATATAAAGGTTGCTAGAAACCCGCGATATTCTGTTTTGCTTGTTTCTGCGTTAGCTTTTGCAGTTTGAGTAATTTTCCAACAAGCCTGAACTGAAAACATTTCCCAAGCGTGTTAGACCTTTTATTAAGGTGAGAATAGGCTGAGTCTATTCATCCATCCTTTGTCCAGTTTCCTCCTTTCCTGCGGAAACTGGACAGGTTCCTGCACAATTCGTTTTCCGCGGTTCCATTAGTGGGATGTTAAGAGTTTATTCTTCATACTTTTGGAAGCTCTGTAGGTTTTTATTTTTTTGGTCAAACACTTTGTAGGTTTCAACTAGCTTATAGTAAAGTGTTATGGTCCTTTATCTACCACAATATTGTAGTTTACTATACCCAACTTATAAAAAAAAAGTTTCCAGTTTTACCTGATATTTTGTTTCCGCATCGGTTTCAAATATTCGTGAAGGAAAATCCAAAACTCTAAACGAAAACCGGAAAAATGAATTATTTCACCTAACGTGACATTGAAATTGTCCTTATTAATTAACTGAATACAAAAATTTCAAATTGTTGTAAAAAAAAAAAGCGTCTTCTCGAAACCAGGCGACACTCAGGCTAAAATCACACCGGCAGATTTGGACTCTCCACCTCTGGCGTCCGGCGGCGCTGGAGGTTTTTTCCCTCTCGTCTAGCTTTTCTATTTGCCAGCCCCTCCTCTCCCATGGTTTGCTCGATGCTCTGTTGGTTTGACGGCGTCTCTAATTCCAAGATCTGCTTGTGCGGTTGGAGGACTCGGCTACTTCCGGAGCATCGGCAAGGGTAACGACATGGAGGATTCAGGGTTGGTCGGTGTTTAGGTTCTCAAGCCTCGCCGTGGAATCATTTTGGTTTTCCTCTTTCTCGGCGTTGGCTTTGGAGGCGGTGAATAATGCTGTTTGTTTCGTTCCTCTCTCGGCTTTGCTCTTCATATTTCGTTTTTCTGGATCTCTTTAGTAGGTATCAAGAGTGATTCTGGATTTGATTAGTTTTAGTTAAGGCTTGCTTCCTTGGATTGGTAGGTTAGAGGGATGGATTTAGGTTCGGCTCCGTCTTGGCCTTTAGATCCTTTCGGCTAGCTTACTGTTTCTTTGGTGGGTGTTCTTCATTGGTGGTAAGCTATCTCGGGTGTGTAGTAGTTCGGCTGCGAGGTGTTCTCTTCCTACTAGCTAGGACCTACGGTTGTTTCCGGATCCTCAGTAAGGAAGTGCGTAGAGCAAGTTGTCGTAGATCGTAGAGTTTTCCTTAGGTTCCATGCCTCTTCGGTCTGGGATGGTGGTTGTCGGTGTCCCTCGTGGCTTCTTTCATGGAGCATTATAATGAGGTCTCGGTCTGCTGCATCTCCAATAATCAAGATTTCTTAGCTCAGCTCCACTTCTCCTCCCTTCGCTTCTGCTTACTCTTTAGATAGTTTTAAAGTGTTTATGTTCTGATCTAATCCCCGAATCACTCTTTTTAGCTTTTTATCAGATGTTGTTGTAGTCTTTCGTTGGTTATGTTGTTTTTCCGTTTATCTCTTGGCTCCGGGAAGGTTTGCTCCTTCACCGGCTCTTGACTCCGGAAAGGCATAGAACCTTGCCGGCTTTGTATGAAAAACCTTGGTATGGTTGAATATATTATCTTTAGATGAAAAAAAAAAAAGAATTTCAAATTGTTTAATCAAATTATACAACTGTAATAATTTGTACTGTTAGAAAGTTATTCACTTTTTTTCCTTTATTTTCCTATTTTCTCTCAACTTCTCTCGGTTGGAAAACAAATAAAATCCATAATTTTTTTTTATCTCTCCCGCAAAAACTTAACACTCTTTATAAGTTTATATATTTTTTATCAGAAAAATATTTTGATTAGATTAATCAAATTTCTTTCTCCTCTTTCTTTTGAGATCCATTTTACTGTATATATATAGTTATAAACATATTTATTTTCTTTTAAAATTTTGGATTATATATGTATATCATAATATATATACATGTATTCTTACACTATTTTTAGTTTATGCTTTTGTATATTTTATCAATAACAAAATGTATTAAGTACTTCTAAGTTTTAAATTTAATATTAATAAAAATACAAGTTAAAACAGAATTTATATTTCAAAATGTATATATTTAAAATAAAAGTAACAACTTTTGGTAACAATCAAACTTTTATTAGTTTTAAAAGTAACAAAATTTTTTACAGCCAAAAGTTTTAAAAGTCTACCGCATACAACCACAACTCCTATCAATCAGGCCCTTGGTATCCTTATGCAAAAATGTCAAGGGGTGATTGTTTAGAGTTTTACTATAAAATTTTATTTTAGACTTTTGCTGTTAAAAATTTAGTGGCTGTGACTAAAAAAAAAAAAAAGAAAAAGTGAGAAATTTTAGGCTTTAGAAAAATTTAACGACAAAGAGTAAAAAAGTAGAGAAAATAGTTGTGAGATTTTTTAGGAGGAAAATTAGGGCTTTGAAGACTTTTAAAATAATAAAATTTAATTGGATAAATTTGGCTGTATATTTTTAAAAACCTTTCACAGTTTTTAAAGTCTCATTGCTAATCTTCCCCAGAATTGTTTCTGGTAGGAATTTAAGAACTTGTAAGACATTTGTTTAAACCAATAAAATCTGATTTAAGTATCTTTATTTTGTCTTCACAGATTTTAAAGTCCATTTGTCAACGACATCTTATGTATATTATTTTTCACTTCACTGACTTTTCTTTTTTTTGTAATTTACTTCACTGAATTATAAATACTGGATTTATGTTATCATCGTTTTCTCATTTTTTTTTTTTTTTTGCTTAAAATAGCTATTACAGAATTAAGCCCAACGTTGATATGTTTGGGCTGAAAGTAGAAAAATACCTACCAGCCTGAGAATCAGAGCAATATTACTATTATACCCTTGACTAAACCTCGCATCTACATTTGTTGCCACGCTTAAACCTTTCCTTATACCATCATCCTCCGCCTCGCTCTCTCTCTTTTCTCGTCACTGCTCTAACTCTGCTGCAACGTATCTATATCTTCTCAATCTACTACTCGTAAGTTTTAATCTTTCTATTCGATCTATCTCTTTCTCGGTACGCTTCATTTTCGTTTTAGTTTTTAGTATTGACATTAAGATCGCAACTTGTGATTACAGGAAAATGGCGGCCGCTTTAGCTTCAAGATTATCCCGTGGTACGAGATCCTTCTTCGATCTCATTGAAATTAGTGATTCTGGGTTTTTTTTCCCTTTTGTTATTATGATTATTAATTTGGTAAAGTTTCAAACTTTAGGGTTGAATTTTATCTCAGTTTAATTGTTAGGATTCTTTAAAAAAGTCTGGAAATGAGATTTAACGTTTTTAGATTGTGATGTGTTTTGGAACTTGATGGAGATAATTTCGTGTATTCGACAAGTTTGTCGAACATTTTTATAGCTTGTATCAGCTTCACTAGTGTTGAACTTTTACAAAATGTAATTGATTTTGAAAGACAGATTCATGCTCAAAGTTTTGTTCTTTTTCGGTATTGTTGTGTGGTTTGTTTCATCCACAAATTGATGCACAGGTCGTTCATTGCTTGGAAGTCTTAACAATGGAATCTCTGGATTGATTAATACTTCCAATGGAGTGATGGATGAAACTATCCTCTTTCAGGTCAGAAACCAATAATTATACACTAGTTCTATGGATATTGGTTTTTATTATTTGCTTTGCTTTGTATAGCTACGTGATATGAAAATTTTTGGATAGAATTTGAATGGATATTATTTATGCATATCATGATTTCCTGAAGCTCCTTGTTTTTGTTAACTTTTGCGGAAGCAGCAGCAACAGCGAAGGACGTTTATTCAAATGGGGACGGTTCTCAAAGTTGTGGACAATTCGGGAGCGAAGAAAGTGAAGTGTATTCAAGCACTAAAGGGGAAAAAAGGTGCTCGGCTTGGTGATACCATAGTTGCTTCAGTGAAAGAAGCAATGCCAAACGGTAAAGTGAAGAAAGGAGCGGTTGTGTATGGTGTGGTTGTGCGAGCTGCCATGCAGAGAGGTCGGGTTGATGGAAGCGAAGTTAGGTTTGACGATAATGCGGTTGTTCTTGTTGACAATAAAGACAAGAATACTAAAACTGATCGACAACCGATTGGTACGAGAGTGTTTGGTCCTGTCCCGCACGAGCTTCGCAAGAAAAAACATCTCAAGATTCTTGCTTTGGCTCAACACATTGCTTGAGACAACAACAAGAAAAAGCTAAGCCACCTAATAATGTGGTGGGATTTCTTTTGGGATTTCTTTTTGTTGAGTTCACAACTTTTTGCATGGAATCAGAAATTTTCTATAAGTTTTCAAAATAAACAGTTGTAAGAAAGAAAAGTTTTTTTTTGTAAAATGACTTTTTATGCTAAATAACTATTTAAATTTTCTTATATCTTAAATTATTCAAATACAAAAATGTATATTAAGATATGTGTATAGCGACATCTAAAACGTTGAAATTTGAGGTTATTTTTTCCAAAATATACTGTATATATTTAATATCGATATATTATTGACGAAAGAAAAAAAAAGCAGTGCGTTATTTTTTTTTGATTAAAAATTGTTACTGCCGTTATATTTTTAATTAAAATTTTATGTTCCTCAACAATACAAATTTCAAATTATGTTCCTCAACAAATTTCAAATTACTTTCTCATCACAAGTCAGAACATAGACACACAAAAAAATGATAATCCCTAAATATATAGAGGGGAAAGAAAATATCTTTTTGTCTTTTAATTATTATTAATCCCTAAATATTTTGACAACAAAAAAAAAAGAAAAAAAAGAGCGATACGAGTACAGCTCCTTGAAACCCTCGACGACGACGAGAGCAGTGGTGATTCTTAGGTCGACGGAAAGAGTCTCCGCCGCGGATTGCACCTTCATCGGCGAATCCCTCCGCCTCTTCTCTTCCGCTACTTCATTACTGCTAAGTAATATGATTCGGAAGAAAATGACGACGGCCACCACTTCTACTGCATCTGGTAGCGGTGCGAAGATGTCAATGTTTGATGCCAAGTCTGGATTCGTAATCCCTAAAAACAAGTTTTCTGGATTATTGATCCCGATTTTTAAACGCGGGAAAGCCATGGGAGGTGCCGAATCGGAGCTAGGGAAAAGAAAGACTAAATGGGATTCTGATTTGACACAAGATACTTCAGTCAAGAAGGGTAGAGTTTTAGCTTACCAGGTATTATCAATGCAAATTTGCATTTGTAGGTGTTTGCAATTGAAGAATTTTCAAGTATCAATCAAACTTGTCTTGCCCGTTTGAACAGAAACGTCTGGATCAAATCACACAGCAATTGGAATCAGGAACTCTAGAAGCCGAGACTAATAGAGATGTAGCTGATTCTTTTCTCATTCGCTTGAATCGCTTCTTTAGCTTTGTTGAAGCTTACTAAATGTGTCTGTTTTGATGTCATTTATGTGTTTTATGGATCAAGATTGCCCAACATTTGGAGTTTGAAAGACGCGAAGTAATTGGTATTGTCTAACATTTTTTTACTCATTCTGTCTTTCACATTTTCGCATTTCGGTTTGAATTTGACTTGTAGTTTCTGAAAATTCTAGGGGAGATCCTCGAGTTGAATCCAAGGTACAAGGCTCCACCTGATTATAAGCCATTGCTGAAAGAAGCTAAATTGCCAATCCATGTAATTTCTTACTTTGTTAGAGGGTTAAAAGCTCTCTATCAAAATCTTTGCTTTTGTGTTTTTCATGTTAATTATTACCTTGCTACTACCCCGCAAAAGCTTTGAGAAGTAATATCTATTCAAAAGAAGAGATACATATATTTCTCTTCATACTGGTTTTGTTTATATCCAGAGTCATGAACGGATTCCTAGTTTTCCATGACCTGTATATTCTCCCATCATTGAGTTTGATATATCATGCTGTTTGAACCTCAACATCTTTTGGATTCTGTTTACTAAGAGTCACATAGCATCTCGACTTTTGAAGCTGATATTGTATGGACATGTGCTTTTTGCAGGTCAGCGAACATTCTGATTTGAGCTTTCTAAGTCTCTTATTTAGTTCCCAAGGTGATACTCAGAAGCGGCTCGAAAAAGTAAGTCACCTACAAGTGTTCTTGCTACTATTTGCTGCTACAGTCCCTCATCTGCCTTGAGTTAACATCCTTATGTGTCTCTTTTTCTCCTTTCCTCTTTATTTCCCAAGACAAATGTATTATAATTTTGACCCGCTTGAGCTAATTGCTTTCATTATGGGAACAGGAAACTGGAGCTAAAGTACAGGTATTTGGTACTAAAGCAGGAGGAGAGAAGGTAAAATATTTGAATAAACTATCATTGATATCGCTATAACTGACACATTGTTGTTGCTCTGCATTTCCTTGTTAGTCTTTGTCAATTGTCAGTATTCTTATTTCACGTTTTTATTAATCAAAATTTTCTTCATATTTGCAGGTTGAACTCTCTCCTTCAGATGAAAATGAGGTCAAGAAGTCCTGGCAAGAGTTATATTTTCAGATATCATCTGACTCTTACGAAAAAGTGAACGCAGCTATTGCTGTAATCGAGCTGCTTATCTCTTCAGTGTCTGTGAGTTCCTTAAACTTCTATAAGAGAGTTCAAAGTATGATATAGCATTTTATATAACTCTCATCCAAGATTATATCATTTTCCCTTGCAGGGAAATACAGGTGCTAATGCTGCTCCTTCATCTTCCAGATCTGAAGACATTCCAACCATTTCAGGCAATAGCAACACCACTGCTATAGATCCAAGCTCCGAACAGCTAACTGACAGCTCTGTACAACCTCCACAAGGCCAATTCCAACTGCATGGTTCCTCCTTTCAGTTTGCCTCAAATCAAGTTCCATTGCATCCACCTCTTAATCCCCCTGCTCCAAATCTTGGTAATCGTATCCAGGATCAAGAACTGCCAACCAATTCTATGAACCCCAATCCTCTTTTTTCTCAGCAACCTTATCCAATTCCTCATAACACATCATTGCCTCCTGGCTCTCAAGTTCACCGTCCACCAGATTTGTTATCTTTTAGCCCTTCCAACACATCAAGGCCACATTCGATGGCTGCCCCACAAGGATCGTTAGCTCAACAAGGTTTTTCGGCTGTGCCTGAATATTCTGGCAGTCAGATACAACCACTAGGACCACGTTCTAATATGAGGCCGCCGACCCTATCAACTTTCCAACCTGTACCTAGCAGTGTATTTAGACCAACGATGATGCCAGACATAATGTCAAGCAACATTACCCAATCAGTACGGCCTCGGGCTCCTATCTTCAATCCACGTCTGGTAACTCATCAGCCAGGTACTGAACTGCCTTCAACTCCTTTCCAGTCGAGTATCAACCTGAAACATGTAGCAGAATATGCCTCTGGTGGTTCTCTGCGTCCAATGTCAATGTCAGCACATATTGCCGGCAGGCCCGCTGGTCCTGTTCCTACTTATCCGTCCATAAATCCCCTCACAAATACAGATCCAGCTCCGGCTCCGAGGCCATTTCACGGGAATTTCGGTTTCCTTCCACATCAACAGATATCTCCTAGACCCAACTCTCAATCGGCTCATCTCCCTCATCCGGCATTTCAAGCCCCATCTGTTACTCCTGCCTCTCAACACTTTGGACAAAGCTTTGGAAGATCACAGCACTTTGGTAGGCAGATGGATCAACCTCTGAACCACCCACCGCCACTGTTTCATGGTAATGTGAGATCTTCCAACTTGCAAAACTTTGGACCTCCACTGCCCCAAATAATGCATAGGAATTTCCCCGGAGCTCAAATCCCACACCAGTCTCCTCATATCCCTCTAAGACCGGTGTTTCATCATGATAACATGAACTCAAGTAGCCAACCACAGATTCGCCATCGGTTCAACGCTGGTGTGCATCAAGTATATGACCCCTTTTCACCCAGTGATGCTTAACCCATTAATTTTTCTTTCCTATATTGTGGAAAAGACAGCATTGGGTTTGATTTCCCCCCACAGAAGTTTCGAAGCACTTGTTTTGCCATC
The DNA here is from genome assembly GCA_900406275.1 of Anastatica hierochuntica. Classification (NCBI taxonomy): domain Eukaryota; kingdom Viridiplantae; phylum Streptophyta; class Magnoliopsida; order Brassicales; family Brassicaceae; genus Anastatica; species Anastatica hierochuntica. The sequence continues at coordinate 6,115 of OVAN01006080.1, read as the reverse complement.
TTCCATGTGTAAATGCAATGTCAATTACCTTCCACTTGTCTTTTGGGATTTTGATTGCAAGTTGCATAGTTTAGATTAAAGATGGCCTGAACAAATCATCAACTGTCTTATGCAATTCTCAATTTTAAAATCCTTCTTCGCAGATAAGATTGAAATTTAAATCCTTCAATAACATATGCTTGAAGAGAAACTAACACTTCTTCATAGCGTCAAAACATTAGAATGTCAGTGTAATAAGCCATTGTAGAGTATGTACAGATTCTGGGAATTTGAGACAGTGTAGAACACTCTCCCTCTAAGTGGCGGAGGATGGGGAAGTTTCAAATGTTGGGGCCTGATCTCAGAACCCTTTCGAGCTTCTCAGCCTTGACGTAATCAGTTTCTGTAAGCGGGCCGGCTGGAAAAGGTGTGATCTCAACCACCAAATGCGGCGTCGGTAACTCATCAAATAGGGCTCTCACATTGTTGCAGCATACACTTTGACCATGAGCACTCTCTCGACGTATTTGACAACCCTGCAGTAGTGTCTCAACTTTGTTATTCTACGAATCACGGAGAGAGACCGAAAGAGAAAGAAACTAGTGAGTTTATATTCATATAGATCTGTTTTTTGTTACCTTGTGAGATGTTGCATCTCTAAAGTGATCATCATCTGAGAGAAGAGACGCGATGGCTTTAAGCAGTCTGTTTCCTTCGCCTTTAGAAGGTACCCTATAGTTCCTTCTAAGAGTTCCTTTCGTCGTCGGGTGCCATTTGCTCACCAGCTTTCTCTTATCAGCTGCATCCTTCTCTGTGCATATAAAAGTATAAAAGAATGTCTCACACTCAACACTAAGGCTGAAAACAATCAGTCAACTCTCAAATTCAAATGGCCTTAAATACACTATACAACTTATACAACATCCAATGTTCTTAGTAAAACCAATGACTAAACCATCTCTAAATCTTCAAAAGGGTTACTCATTGGATCAAAGCTCTAGACTTGGACACAAATTCTATAAGACATAACGAGTCCACAAGTGTTGAAAACCAAACCTGGTTTGCCCTTAATTTTCTGAAGCCACTTTGAGAAACCAAGATCCACACCATCACCATCATCTTCAACATCAACGCCACCACCTTCCAAACCTGAGATGAATCCATCCGAACAAACATCTAATCAAAAACAACGAACCCGGAAGAAGAAAGGCTAGGGGAAGAGAGTATTAAACCAGAAACGATGGGGTTAGACTTAGATCCAGCTAAGCCAGACTTGACGAGAGCGTAAAAGACACAGATTCGACCAGCCCATAAGACAGGGCTCTCGAGAAGCGAAGCACGCAGAGACCCATTTGAGAATTTCTTCGAAGTCGTGTTATTGTGAAAAATTCGAAGCTTGGAGCCAAGAAAGATGGAGTTTTGAGGGAATAAACCAGAAGGTTGGGATCTGAAGAAGGACACCGAAGCGGCTTGAACTAGTGAGAGTGGCATTGCTTTCCTTTGATCTGACTACGGCTGAGATAACTTTTTGAGAGACTTTTATCAAAAGGGAAGTGGATCAAGTCAAAGCGACGACGTTTTCGACTTGTAGTCAAATCAAAGTTTATCTATGTTTATGTTTATTTGCGCGATTTACCTTATAATTTATTAATATTGCACATATACCCTTTATAACGTAATCTTTTCAAATTCACTTCTCTATTTTAGTTATTTCTCCTTTTCCTAAAAGCTTCTTCAACCTTTTTCCATGTTCACATATTTATTTTTCATATGCAATTTACTTTATTGAAAGCGAAAAACAGATTTATTTACAAAATCAAAATCGAGATCAGTTGAATCTACGACGATTCTAGATCGATCTGTCGAATCCACCGTGACAGACATCGGAGATTTACTTCCACCGCCGATTCGTATTCGAGCCGCGAAGGGAGTAAATTTCTTCTTCCCGATGTATTGGTGAAGTCCAGAGAGGTATAATGATGGAAGTGGAAGGATCGAGCACTTCGATGAACCAATCATCTTTCTTACGATCAAGGCGATCGAAAGGTGAATAACCATTTTTGTTTTTCTTAGGATTCTCAAGTTTAATCAAAGCCTAGTTTTAAGCTCTCACGGGTTTCATTGTTGAACAATCGAATGTTTCACTGTGTATAGATTCCTTGTTGAACTGTTTATTCAAGTTTTTCAAGTGAACATTGAACCATTCTGTGTGTTGTTTATTTGGCCCAGCTCTGTATCAGTTTAAGCAGCAGAAACTCCCAGCTTGTAAGCCAGTCTTAACACCAACATCGGTTAGTAACATAACATCATCAACTCTTGTGACCTATGTTTCTGATTGTTTGATGAAAATCCATAGCTCTGGAACAAAATTGAAATTTATACACTCCAATGTGTTGCAGGTTATAACAGTGTTTCTGTTAATGGGTTTTGTTTTCATTCCTATTGGTTTCATTACTCTCCGCGCTTCTCGCGATGTAAGTCTCTGTTATACTCGCAGACCTTATCTCTTTTATTTGAGCTGTTAGTTACTGAGCTAGCTTTTAAATCTTTAAATGGCAGGCTGTTGAAATTATAGACCGCTATGATGTTGAGTGCATTCCTGAAGAATATAAAAGCAACAAACTTTCATACATTACAGATTCATCGATCCCAAAGAATTGTACACGTTACTTGAAGGTAATGCCTCTCTGTGTTCATCGATTCCCAGTTAACGAGAGTTGTTTTCGTTATATTAAGAGTATCTTCATTGTACATATTGGTTGTTTTTCGACTTTCAAGTTTCAATATCTTCATTTTGTATGCACCTCTGTAGGTACAAAAGTACATGAAAGCTCCCATTTATATCTACTACCAGCTTGATAACTACTATCAAAATCACCGTCGGTAAATAACAAGATCTCTTATGTTATTGATTCACTTAACTGATGATGACATAGTCGATAATTTGCAAGATGATTTTTTAGGTATGTAAAGAGTAGAAGTGATCAACAACTGTTACATGGACTAGAGTACAGCCACACAAGTGCTTGTGAACCCGAGGAGTCATCTAATGGTCTCCCCATTGTCCCTTGTGGGTTAATAGCTTGGAGTATGTTCAATGATACATTTACTTTTGCTCGTGAAAGTACAAAACTGAAGATAAGCCGGACTAACATTGCGTGGAAGAGTGACCGTGAGCACAAGTTTGGAAAGAATATATATCCTTTCAATTTCCAGAACGGAACTTTGATTGGTGGAGCAAAGTTGGATCCAAAAGTTCCAGTATGCATTCTTAAACCCTTCAACTCTGTTACTATAAAAAATCTTAATTATATTTCTGAGTTCAAGCAACACTATTTAATTCACAGCTAAGTGACCAAGAGGACTTTATAGTGTGGATGCGAGCAGCTGCTCTGCTTAGCTTCCGGAAATTATATGGAAGAATTGAAGAGGACTTAGAGCCAGGAAACCTTGTTGTGGTAAATGTAATGAACAATTACAACACTTATAGCTTTAGTGGGCAGAAGAGGATTATTCTCTCCACATCAAGTTGGTTAGGAGGAAAAAACAATTTCCTTGGCATCGCCTATCTCGTTGTTGGTTCCTCTTCCATAATCATATCCATTATCTTCATGTTGCTCCATATGAAAAATCCGAGGTAAGACGGTGCACTTGCAGTTGCAGACAATCTTAGTGTATATTTCACTTGCTTATATGCATTCTTCTTCAATATCAGGCCTTATGGCGACAATTCTTGGAATAAGAAGAGCCTTTCCGGTTGAGAAGCTGTTACATTCTTTCTCTGACAGATTCTGTTTCCAGGTTTCACATATATTCGTAGCTGTACTCTGTCTATATAGGCGATCATATAGATATAGGGAGTAACCAATTCATGAGCCAATAGTTCTAGATAAGGTTCCTCGGTTTCTCTATACTCCTGTACTTTCCGTTTTGGGGCTCTAATGCTTATCCGAAAAGATAATTGTTTGATCCGAGTTTTTAGCTTCTAATGTGATGGGTTTATTTGGTAACTCTGTTTTTAGAGCCTCTAAGTTTAGCAAATCTAACAAAAACATTCTACAGAGTGAATCATTAGCGACCTGCAAGCCACACATTTTTCTCTCCCATATCCCGAAAAACATTCATGTTTTCTTCTCATTTTCTATATTTGTCACCTTAAGATCTCTATTTAACGCCTCCCGTTTGTCTCATCCACACCATATTCACCTCTGAACTTCTTCCTTTGAAAGCTTTTTCATTCATTTAGTCAAAATCACCTTTCGATCTTCCTCTGTGCTACCCACCCGTTAGAAAAACAGTTTTCTTTTTTTCAAAACTAAACCCGTGTTTCCTGCATTGGATTGTTGTCGGGAAAAGAAAAGCGGGCGAAAAAAGAAAAAAAAATGGCGAAGCAAATGAGGTTCGTTCAAACATGGGGAGAGGTAGCACCAGGGCTTATTGTATCTCATCAGAAACAACAACAGCAATTCTCAAACTTGCCAAAGCTTGAGACAATTCTTGAAGAAGGATGCTGCGTCGATAGTTTTCCTGTTAGGGCGCCGAAGCGGATTGTGGTATTCCTTCCTCTTGTACTCTCAATGATTTTGTACATGGTATTGCACAAGAGTATGATTTAACTTTTTGGTTCAGAAGACATTTTAATGTGATGGTGAGAAGAAAAGAATGTTTTGGACGAGAAAGAGAGAGAGAGAGATTGGAAATATTGTAAAATGGCTGACAGAAACTCTATGAATTCAGCTCGAGAGAAAGTTGAAAACTGAATTGTCTCAAGTCTTTTTTGTTCCTTAATTTTCCAGGATTTGTAAGCATTTCATAAGAACAGAAACTTGGAATTTCAGTAACATCTACCAATCCGAGCATATAACTAAAGCAAACAGAACACAAAAACAAACAAAAGCTCACTCTTTTTTCTTAGAATCTACCATTGCGGTTACCATAAGCGTCGCTTCTATAGTAAAATTGGTCGTTGTCGTCTTCGTTGTTGGTGTGACTCTTGAGGGGACCGTAGAGACCATAGCCATGTCCCGTATCGTGGACAAAGTCTGGCTGTTGCTCTTCCTCCTCATCTGTCGTGTTCCTGTGATTCTCTGGCACCAGTAAACTCTGGTTCTGATCGGTGGTTGTTTCAGCTAAGGCTTGGTGGTTTCTTGCATGTGTTTGCGTCAGCAAGAATGATATGATGAAGAAAATAAAACAGACAAGAGTTGTGAACTTTAGTGATCGAGCCATTTTCCCTTGGGTTGATGCCGGTCGACTAGAGACTTTATATATGAAAAAATGAATCTTGTATTACATTACCAAACGCTAGGAGTCAATTGGTGAAAATAATTATTTTGTTCGTGAATATTACCAAACGTTTGGTAAAATACAAACAAAATGATGAGATTTGAGAAAGCAATGAGTAAATAGTTTCATTCATTTGGTTTGGTTCCTTAATTTGCGGAAAAGCTATTGGAATGGTCAACCACCGAAAGTATATAATGTTAGACGTTTTTAGAGAAATTTTATAACCAAATATACAATGATATTACATGCCATCGGATGTTACAAGTAAATGATCACCAAACATTCAAGAAAAAGAGGTTACAAAAGAATAAATTTAAATTAGATTCAAGATGACTGGTATAAGCTTAGCAAATAAATTTCATTATTATTCTTTTTTTTATCCGTCAAGATAATTGCATATGAGAAGAAATGGAAATTTATCCATTAAAATCAAAAGAGGCACAATAAAGAACCTTATTATATAAAGCTGAACAAGTAGGTAAATTGTAATTCACCGGATTTCGACATGTGTCACTGTTTAATTTAGATTATGACATATGTCAATTTAAAAATAGAAATTTATATAAATTTTCCTATTATTGGTTATTTACTTTTTAAAAGAGGTAAAATAACAAAAAAGGAAAATAATTTATTAACGAATTAAATAAAAGGAAACAATATAATCATAAAAGAAAAGTTATAAAATAAAAGAAAGATGATTTTAAGTTTTAATTTTTGTACATGGATCTTAATTTTTTACATCCATGATCTTTATTCAATTCATTTTTATGTAATATAAAATATATAATTTATTTAAGGACATTCCATTCATTCAAAAATATTGTTATTCATAATTTTTGGGTGATTTAAG
>OVAN01006079.1:0-22073 GCA_900406275.1 Anastatica hierochuntica | reverse complement strand
AAGTTTCTGAACCATCACCTCGCTAGCTGCATTGGTACAACTCCCGCCATCCACAATCAAACTACATACCTTATCTTTGATGAGGCAACGGGTATGAAAAAGATTTTCTCGTTGGCATGATTCCTCGGATTGAGGTTGAACTGTGAGAGTTCTCCGAGTTACCAAAAGCTCTCCCACTGCAGGAGGTAGCTCTTCTTCTTCCTCATAAGTTGATTCTCCTTCTGAATCGGATTGAGGAATGATTTCTCCATCATCTCGTAACATAAACATCTTCTTGTTAGGACAATCACGAGAGTAATGTCCCATGCCTTGGCACCTAAAACAACGTACACCATTTAGAGGAGTAGTAGATTTAGATTTAATTTCAAATTTAACTCCCTCTTTCGCCACTGGAGGTGACGATCTAGTTTCTTTAGAAAACACAGGTTTGGATATGGTGTGATTGTCTCTTGGCCGAGAGGTGTTGGGTGTGAATGAAGGCCGGATTGCACGTCTTTTGTTTTGAGCCTCAATGAGTTTGGTCTTGTGCACCATTTCTTCAATATCAGCTTATGATTGAAGCTCCAATTTGTCATGTATGTCACGGCCTAGACCTCCTAGAACCGAGACATGATCATGTCTTCTCCTTCTTGAAGACCTGCACGAATCAACAAAGTTTCCAATTCCTGATAATATTCCCAGACAGACTTAGAGCTTTGGTTGAGGCGTCTAAGCTTGCTGAGAACTTCCCTATGGTAGTGGGCAGGCATAAACTTCTTTCGCATCTATATTAAAAGTTGCGTCCAGGTGGTGATGGGAGCTTCATTGGCACGAACACGGGTTAGACATAATTGTTCCCACCACAACAATGTGTAGTCATTAAATTCCGAGATAACTATCTTTACTTTGTTATCTGGATAGGTACCTGCAACAAAAAATTTAGATTCCATCTTATGTTCCCAATCTAAATAAAGTTCAGGATCATTTAAACCAGAAAAGGAAGGGAATCAAATTTTAATATGTTTGAGCTGCTGTTGAGCATGATCAACATCTCTACGAGGTTCACGGCCTCTAGCACGGATGGTGTTGCCATGTGAATGGTGTGAAAATTCTGGATCTTCATAATACGCAGCATCTTCTTCTAAGAAAACACGTTGTCCTCATATGGTTGTGCTTGGTCTATGATGGCGTGGAACATCTTGAGATGGTCTCGGCCTAGTAGATGTAAGTCTTGGCCGTTGGGTTGAGGTGCCAATGTGGCCTTTGCCCTTGTGCTGGCGCACAGCCTCAGAAGGTGTGGGAGTATGTGATGACTCCTCTCCAGTAGATGCTCGGGATTGAATCATCTCCTTAAAAGTGGTTTCAACTTTTGTGTTGAGTTGTTCCATCTGTTGAGCTAATTGTTCATTGAGCTGAGAAGTGATCTGAGTGGAAAGAGCCTCAGAGGACTCTTTGATCTGCTGAGCCACCATCTTGTTAAGGTTCTCCATGGCTTCAGGTGAAAGCTCCATGGTACCTGGAAATAAGATCAAACAAACTCACAGTAAGAAATTCTTTGAAAAGAATTATTATAGTTAACAGAAACTTTCTTCAGCTTTAAGTTAAAAACCAGAATGGATATGGGCAGTAAACACACGAGATTCAGCACCAAACAACAACTAAATTCAGCCTAAAACAAACAAGAACACACTCAGGCAGCACAAACAACTCTTATAGCAAGCAAGTGGACTGGTTTTCTAGTTATTAACCTAGTAGGTTTTCAAAACAATTTGCACTCAGTTTATGATCAGAAAACAACAAGGATCTCACGCAAACAACAAGTTAACTTCAATACTCAACAACTACAGGCATAAATAGAACCTAAAGATCATGCAAGCAAGTGAAACAAGCGGAGCAAACAAATCAGTTTCGAGGAGGTTTGTTTCTACGATATCCTTAGCCAAATTTCAGAGCTGAAGCTAATACCAAGCAAGCAACCAAAACACGATGATATCAAGTCAAAATAGAAGGTAATGACTTAGTTTTGATGCAGCAAAAACACGACAACAACATCAGCACACAACAAGACAAGACAAGCACAAGAGTTATCGTTAAACAAGCTCAAACAAGACAATTTATAATCACGAAACAAGAGAGGCTGAGACACGGTTTTGAACAACTATAACAGAAGCTATTCTCCATGTGATCATCTACAAAAATCACAGAAAACAATTAGAATCATTAACCAAAACAGATCGGATTTCCTTTTTACGAAAAGGAAAAACAACAATTGTTAACTACAACTAAAAATCGAACACAAAGTAGGGTTAGGATTTGTTTTTCTTAGCCTTTAGGATTCAGAGTGCTCTGATACCACATGATACGATCCGGGATCCAACTCTGAACACGAAGCCTAATGGCACGAATGATATGAACGGAACGGCACTGATCTAGCGATGAGAATGGTTGTGCGATGGAGTGATATGCGAATCAAGGGACTGGAAAGTGATGGAATGATGTTATGGAGAAGGTAATCGACACAACCAAGGAATGGAAATCACTGGCTGCTGGTTTGTAGAGGCTCTAGGGTGATGATGATCACGTTAGAGACTCGATTCAAGTCTAGAATCGAAAAACGGTTGAGAGAACAAAGTTTTCGCTGAAATTTCTTTTCAGTTTCATTCTATGCCTTTCTTTTACAAGAGCCACGAAAATTTAAAGGAAAATAAAGGAGACACATGAGCCTTAGGATTTCGAACATACCCTTAGAAGAAACAACAAGTAGTTTTTAAAATAAAGGAAAAACAACATGATATCTGAATTAAAACAACATAAAACAGCACGTAGTGTGTTGTTTTGACACTTACCAAATAACTCACTAAATAACTTTATTGAAAGTAACTCATCCTGCCTCGTTAAAACCTTAATGTTCGGAAACCCGGGGTGGGATAAAACCGCGCATTTAAGGAAAAAGAGTACAACTATGAGCACTTAGCTAGTCAGTAAAGTTACTTGGTTTTTCTTGCGGAATATGGGTGAATATGTTGTAGATAGCAATGGCTTGATGATCATCCATTTCCGTGTGAATCAGGGCTCGGACTTCATTAGCCAACTCCTTAGCTTTTGATCGTGTTATTATGGCTTCTAGAGCTAACTCCTTGGTCTTGGATCGTGTGATCCTTCCTTCTGGCTCAGGTGCATCTTCCTCCGAGCTTGAGCTAGGCATGATCGTATCACATATACTCCTTGTCTTCTTCAGACATATCAGCATACATGGTGAGATGTAAATTTGATGCACACGGATTATCGATAGGTTTAGCAGAAAGCATACTGAATCTTGCTAGCGCCTTCTCAGTGTAGGCTTTCTGCGACAAGAACAACTTCTTCTTCTTCCTATCCCTAAAGATCTCCATACCTAGAATCTTCCTCGCTACACCCAAATCTTTCATCTCAAACTCAGAAATTAGTAGCTCTTTCAGCTTCTGAACATCACACATCTTCTTCGCAGCTATCAGCATGTCATCTACATAAAGGAACAAGTAGATGTAGGAATCATCCTCCACCTTGTTCCTGTAAACACAACAGTCATAAGGACTTCTTTCGAAACCCAAACTGACCATATAGCCGTCAAACCTCTTGTACCACTGTCTAGGAGACTGCTTAAGCCCATACAATGACTTCCTTAATTTGCAGACATAGCCTTCTTTACTAGGAACCTGGAAACCATCCGGTTGATTCATGTATATATCCTCTTCTAACTCTCCATGAAGGAAAGCAGTCTTCACATCGAGTTGCTCTAACTCCAAGTCCTGACGTGCTACTATTGCTAGCAACACTCTGATAGAGGTATGTCTGACCACAGGTGAGAAAATCTCATTGTAGTCTATCCCTTCTCGTTGACTGAAACCTCTACCAACAACCCGAGCCTTATACTTGACTCCCTCTTCTGGTGATTGTCTATATTTTATCTTGAAAACCCACTTACAAGTAACAACCTTTCTCCCTTGTGGTATTATGACAATATCCCATGTATGATTCTTTTCACGAGACTCTATCTCGTCTCCCATTGCAGCAGACCATTTCGAAGACATAGGACTTGTCATGGCCTCTTGATAAGTAGATGGCTCATAAGTATCTACTTCTTCTGCAACCAACAGTGCATAATCCACCATATCTTCAAATCAGTACCTCGATGGTAGCCTGACATCAACTCTCCTTGGTCTATCCTTGGCAATACTGCGCTTGACAGACTCAGCACGTTGATTTTCTGAAGAATTCGATTTTGGCTCAGAATCTATAGGTGATCGATCCATCACTTGTGGGATCGATCGATCGTCACCTTCCTAAGACACAGGATCGATCGATCCTGATGATGGATTGATCGATCGCCTGCAGGACAATTTTTCTGACAAAATTTCCTGCAACTCCAGCTCTCTGTCATCTCCCTCTGCTTCCGGATTGGGCTCAGTTGAAACCCTGAACATAGAACTCTCTGTCATTCTCTCTACTACACCATTCTGCTGTGGTGTATTCCTGACTGTAAAATGCCGAGCAATCCCTGCATCCTTACAAAACCGATTGAACTTTAATGAACAGAATTCCAGACCATTATCAGTATAAAGCCTCTTGACCTTCTTCCCAGTTTGGTTCTCCACCAACATGACCCAATCTCTGAAACTATTATAAGCTTCACTCTTGTGCTTCATAACAATGATCCAAGCTTTCCTTGAGTAATCATCAATCATTGACACAAAATATTTGTGGCCTCCTAAAGATTTCACTCTAGATGGTCCCCAACAATCAGAATGGATGTAATCAAGTGTACCTTTTGTTCTGTGAACAACTTTAGGAAAACTCTTCTTGTGTAGCTCCCCAAACACATAGTGTTCACAGAACTCTAAGTTCTTGGTCTTATGACCACAGAGAAGATCTTGCTTCGACAGAATCTGCATCCCCCGTTCGCTCATATGACCAAGTCTCATATGCCACAACTTAGTCATATCCTCTTCGCGAATCTCTAGAGAAGCAACATTTGCTGAACCTGTAACAATAGAACCATCCAGCAAATATAGAGTACCTCGAATGAAACCCCTCATAATCACATATGAACCCCTGAAGATGTTCAGAACTCCATCTCCACCTGCATATTTGAAACCTCTGCTATCCAAAAGACTAACAAAGATAAAATTCTTCGTCATTGATGGAACATGTCTAACGTCATGTAGTGTACATATTCTACCATCATATGTCCTGAGTTTGACTGTCCGAATGTCAGCGATCTTGCAGACACGATCGTCTACTAGCTTGATCTTCCCATCAGGTACCTCCTCATATTCTGAGAACCACTCCTTCCTTGGACACATATGATACGACGCCCCTGAGTCTATAACTCACACATCCTTAGGATGAGATTGTCCATGAACAACAAGAGCAATATCTTCATCTTCATACTTTGCTTCATTCTCTGTTACTGCAGCGGAACCAGATTGCTTCTTCTTCTTAGGGCAATCAGACTTCCAATGCCCTTTCTCCTTGCAATAATTGCAAACATCATTTGGTTTCGGACCTCTTGGATATGCCTTCTTGTCTTTCGACTTCTTGCTTTTTCCAAAGTTCTTACCACCACTAAAAAATAACCCAGAAGCCTGGTTATCTGTACCAGAACCTGATGCAGAATGACGCAACTCCATGTTATGAAGAGCTGGCCTGACTTCCTCTAGACTAATTGTATCCTTGCTTCCTAAGAATGACTAAACAAAGTTCTCAAAAGAAATTTGGCAAAGACACCAACAAAATCAGCGCCGCATCTTCGTCCTCCACCTTAACATCGATATTCCTAAGATCCAATAATATCGAATTCAAGCTGTCAAGATGGTCTTGGATTTTTGTACCTTCCTGCATTCTCAGACCGAAAAGACGTTGCTTCAGAAGCAGCTTATTAGTTAGAGACTTCGTCATATACAGACTCTCTAACTTCAACCACAAACCAGTCGCAGTATCAACACCAGAGACCTCGATGATGATTTCATCTACCAGACACAACAATATTGTTGAGTACGTCTTCTCCTCTAAAGCCTCCAATTCAGATGTAGAAGTTTCAACCTTTTTCCCTGACAAAGGTCCTCATATGCCTTCGCGTTTCAACAACGCTGGCATCTTGATTTGCCAGAGACTGAAACTATTCCTACCAGTAAACTTATCTATCGTCACGTTTATCCCAGACATCTTCTCACCAGATTTTGCAAAAATCGATTTTGCACTGATTTTGCACGAAAAACGATATGCACAGATTTTGCACGAAAAACGATCTGCACGAATTTTGCACGAAAAACGATCTGCAGGGTTTTGCACGAACTCGATCTGCACTGTTTTTGCACGATCAGATTTTCTGCAAAAGAAAAAAAAATACTGCACGATTTTTGCACGAAAAACGATCTGCACGGATTTTGCACGAACTCGATCTGCAGGGTTTTGCACGAATTCAATCTGCATTGTTTTTGAACGATCAAATTTTCTGCAAAAGAAAAACAGTTGCACGATTTTTGCACGGATCACAAAACAAGCTCTGCTACCAGTTTGTTATGACGGATGTGAGAAGAGATAGAGAAACAGATGGCAGATTTGATAAACGCAATAGAAAAGACACAGAGATTTTACGTGGTTCAACACTAAGGCTACGTCCACGGGCAAATAGAATACTTTTATTAGGAGGCAGATATCAGAGTACAATTCTCGTGCTAGGGGTTTAGTGTTTTCATCCTCAGGTATTTATAAGAGAAAACAGAAAAATCCCAAATAAATTCGGATTCCTAACCGATCGATCGCTCGCCCCAACCGATCGATCGCTCGCCGGTTTTCGCAAAATACTATAACGAAATTCTCAGATGGGATCGATTGATCCCGACACCAGATTGATCGATCCCTGTTCAAATCACATTTTACAATTGTCCTTAAGTGAATTTACCATGTACAGAGAAAAATATTGATAAGAAATAAAGCCGTTGAGCCAAAATTAANAAAAAAAAAAAAAAAAAAAAAAAAAAAAAAAAAAAAAAAAAAAAAAAAAAGCTGATGATGCTGTCAACAACAGCGTCTACAAAGCCTAATTCTCTCAAACTGTTTGCTTCACCATTGCAGGAAAAATCACACCTCCAGTAAACTACAGAATCTCACAATCAAAACAACGAGAGTCATAAACATTAGTATCACAATCAAGATCAAACGTTCTTGTTCTGTAAAAACAATTTTATGTACGTATTGTGGATTTCTCCGGTTTACTCAGACCGTACTCTATCCAATCTATCAACACTATTCCTTCCTTTCTCAATCTGATGATGATTCTGATGATGATGATGATGATGGTCAACGCTTTTTCTCGCCTTGTCGAAAGTGATTCTCAGCTTACTCTTCTTCGACGGACCCTTTGGCGGTTTTTCTTTCTCCCTTCTATCAACACTTTGCCTTGGTTTCTCTCTTCTGTCTACGCTCTGCCTCGGCGCCATTTCCAAATCGCTGGTCTGGTTTTCCGATTGGTCTATGCTCGCCCTTGATGAGAGAGGTCTCTCTACCGTTGAGATGAATTTCTTAAGGTGTTTGATGTATTGAGGATAGTGTTCTAGATCACAATGGCTACCACCTTCTACCCAAAGCGGTTCATATTTCTCTTTACAGAGTTCCCATAGTTGTTTTCCATGGGAACAGTCAACAACTTCATCACAAGTTCCCTGATAAGAAGCCAGAGAGAGAAAAAGTTAAAGACAGAAAGAGAGAAAAAAAGCGGAATGTATATGTACTCACATGAATGACAAGAACAGGGCAATTCACAAGCGGGATTTTGTCGATATTCTGCAAAAAAAAAGGGAACATAAACCTTCCAATTGTAAAGAAGACAGAGGGATGTCAGAGAATCGAAAATGATATACCTTGTAGATGTCAAACCAGTAGGTCTTCTTCACAGGATACATTACTCTTAGACCCGAAAGAATCGGGCTGTGGAGAACAACAGCTCTTAGTTGAGGCAATCGAGCAGCAAGATCTAATGTAGGTCCACTTCCTACAGATTGGCCATAGAGGATTATGTCTTCCTGTTTTGCTCCATAGGTTTCTTCAAGACATTTATAAGCAGCTTCGATATCAGCATATGTATGGTGCTCACTCGGCTGCAGTCACACCAAAAAAAGATTCTTAAATTCAGTTCCATAGACATTATCAATATCTCTCCTTGATGATACTAAAGGACAAACCTTTCCAGTAGATTTCCCATAACCGGAGTAATCGTACCTGCAAGAAAGAATGAAAAAAAAGCACCATTTATGGAGTTGAATCAAGCTATGAAAGATACGAAGTTGAAAGATGTATTGTTCATAACTAAAGTTTCAAACACAAGCTGAAACATACCAGAGCTAATCTATGAAAGCTTAAGCATCAGAACACCAACCAAGTTAAGATTTCCAATAGACAGCTAAATCAGAATAATTCAACAACATGAACCAGATAGATGTTTCAAATTTCAACCTAAAGCCTGGTCACTTACCAGAAAAAGAAAGAAAAATCTCAAAAACCCATCCGTTTTTTCACTTACCAAACACCATTAACACCGAGATTCAACATTGGAACAGACGAAAACGTCCTAATAGCTACAAAGAAAGTCTACAAATTTGATGATATCAAGATACAAACGCACAACATAAATTACAGACCAGAAGAGCTAAGCTAATCATACACAGAGAACACAAGGGGGAAACAAAAACAAAGGAAAGGCTGAAACTTTAACATACCCCATAAGATTAACCTTAAGATGGATGCTTAATTCGATGAAGAGCTCATACATCTGGCCCAGATCGGCTGCGTTTCCATGTGAATAAAGCAGTGTAGAGGTAGCCATCGGGTTTCTGACGTACATAGCTACGATCTCTGTTCCTCTTCGTGTTGGAAGCTTTAAGATTTCTACGTTTTCACGGTGAGGAAATGGGTTCATCAGAAGAAGTCCCGTCAGTTCATCGACGAGCAGCCTGTATGACGACGGGCTCGGCGGAAAGAAAGCGAACTTCGCCGCAACTGATGACGTCACCCCTCCCATCTCTCTCTCTGTTAACACTCTTTTCTTTAGACGAACAACATTTTTTCAGCTGCTGAAAGATTTCTTTTGTTCTCGGGAACGGAGAGAGAGAGAGAGAGAGAGAGAGGATTTAGGAAGAAAATGTGGCAATTGAAAGGGTAAAGGAAGAGAATGGAAATAACTTTTTATTAAAGTTTGGAACTTTCGTTTTTTTATTTATTTAAATTTTAAAATCTCCACAATTTAGTTACAGAAAAATCGATGATGGTAATAAATTAATAATACTTCCTCCACTGGAAATTGCTTTTCTTCAAAATTATAAGTTGCTAAAAAGACATTTAAGTATATGTATTTGCAGACAAGATGGAGCTTATGTCAATCAATGGAGCTTATATATCTCTAAAGTCAAATAGATGTAGACAAGTATTAGAAAAAGGTTACTTTTTCAGATGAAAAGGGTTTTAGACCAATAATTTAGCATTGGTGGAGTCATAAATTATCGGTTATGATTAAAAACATGCTTTTTTGCATGATTAAAAATATGGATGGCCTAAACCGTCACCGAACCTGATCCGAAAAATGGTATCAGATCCAAATTAAAATCGATAAAATATCTGAATAGATCTTAAACTTCATTATTCGAAGAACCAAAATTGAACCTGATCCAAACCGAAATATTTCGGATATTCAAAAATATCTTAATTACAATAATATACTTAAATATATTAATTATTTTAGGTTTAATATTCAAAAAATCTAAAATATTAAGAAAAAATTTAATTTATCCAAAAGTATCGAAAAATACTTAAAGATATCTAAAAAGATAGTCAAAAATAGTCGAAAATACCGTAAATATGTAGCGGTTTTTCACCCAAACATCCGAACCGAAACGAATTTCATGTTAATTTTAGATGCTTGGTCATGCATTATTTAAATTTATATGTTATATATTTTTTTAATTTGAGGTTTTTAACATATATACGGATAGTTGAATTTTTTACATAATTTAAACAGGTATCTGAATCGAATCCGCACAGCTTTGAATCGAACCCAAATGGATAGTTGAACGTCTACTCCTAATTAAAACATGTTTATATTTGTATCTTGGAACCACCATATATAACAATGAAAATGTTGCAATTCAAGTAAGAAGAAAGAAATATCAACAACTAAAGGTAAAAGGAGAAAAAGAAATTTCAATATGAAAAAAATAAAATAACTATAGTAAGTAAAATATATCTATATATATATATTCACCATATATCTATATATATATGTATATTTTATATAATATATATATATATATATATTGCTATTATTCAAAGAAAATGGAAAGAATAAAGAAGGAGTATGAATGTTGGTTTGTTTCATGGGGGTCCATGAAATACAAGAAGCGGAAAGCAAATTTGTAGTGGTGGGTCTTCACTCACGCCTGGTGTGACCTTCAAAGTATTTTATTGGTAACTAGATTGTTTTCCAAACTTATATTCAGTATTTTATTTCGTAGTATTAGATGTCCGATTCGGATCTATATGACATGACCGATCAATAAAAAGAAAAATAAACAATTTTTTTCATGTGTGATATTTTAAATTAAAATTGTTTTATTAAATATATTTAACGTATTTAGAGAATTAAAAAAAATAAAATTAACTCTAATTACTCATTAACAAATCAAAAGGTTTTAGAAGACATTAAAATTTATAAAATTAATATATATAAGCTATAAAAATTTAACCTTAGTCATATAATGTTTTAAAAAAATACCACAACGAACTTTGTTTCACAGTATTTCAGATATTAGGTATTATCCTAACCAACCAGATCCAAACCCGTACGAGTATCTAAAAAAATTGAAAACTCAAAAATATCAAACTCGAACCGGAATTTCGAAATAACAGAAAAAATCCTGAATCCGAACAAGAACTCAAAACTCAAAATAATAAAAAATTCTAAACCCAATACTAAAAAAATCTAAACATGACTAATCATAAATTGAATATATAAAAATTAAAAAGACAAATGCAAGTCAAAATCTAGCATATTTTAATTCTCATGAAATCTTTGCGAGTTAAATTTATCTTATTTGGGTAAAAAAAATTTCTAAACTTATTCTGTAATTTATTTGGTAATATAGTTGTTTTCTGCACTTTTTTCTCTTCTCGTGAAATCTTTCACAGATAAAATTGTATGTACTGTTTGAGATAGAAGAGGTTATTACAACAAACTGTTTAAAATCGAAAGACGACTTAGCATGTCCACAAACGCAATTCACATGCATGACCAATTCTCATACAAATTATAAAATGAAGGCAAACCTCTAGAAAATGTGATTGATATTCGAAATATACTGAGTAATTAATTAAACAAAAGTCTCCACTAATATAGTCGGGCCTTAGAAATTGTACTCATGGGCTTCGTCGACAAGGACATGATCGTCGTGGCAATTATGAATGATCAAAAGTCTCCATTCTTTTTGTTTTATAAATAGATCCAAGTCCAATTATTCGACAAAAAAGAAGATCCAAGTCCAATTATGAATTACTAGGGGAATTTTAGCACTAGCGCGGATTATGTGTTATATTATTAGATTTTGTCAACGGACTTTCCATTTCTTAGATCAAAAGTATTGCTCTCTGCACATAGATAGAGAGTTTTCTTACCATTCACTATATTCACCTTTTTAAAAAGTGATTAGGTTTATAATTTGAAATTACACGTTATTAGCAATATTTGTATTTAATCAAAAATTTCACTTCTATAAATAATTTTATACAATTTTAATTAAACTAATGTTTAAAAATAATTCAATAAAATATTATCGATCGATTTTATTTTTTTCTAAATTTATACCCACTACAATAATTACGAAAATTCTATGTCTGAAAAATTTAAAAGAGAATGAAGTTACAATGTTGTTTTTTAAAAAGAATCCAAAAAAATTTGGCAATACACTCAATTATATGTATTACATATTAACAAACACACAACTGCATTACATTAATATACAATTCTTCTATATTATGTCAATTTAAAATTTTCTATTCTACTATTTTAATACATCTTTATATTTTAAATGCATTATTAGAAAATATTATATCAAAAAAAGTTTTTAATTTGTATTTTTATAAAAATACATTTCACAATACTTATTTTGGTTATCACAAACTTATAAGATATCTTTTCTATAAAACATTTTTTTTTGTCCAACATCCTTAAAATATTTTTGTTAACTCTCTCTTTGATGATAAATTTATTTAACTATCTATCTTTTAACTATAATCACTAATATATCTTTTTCTATCATTATAAGACACCGTTATAATATCAATATGTTCAATAAAGTCAGCATAACCACCTCTAAAAAAATTTTATTTTAACTTTTGAATATTGTTTATTCTTGAAAATAATTTTATTGCATAATATTAAAACTACATGAACATTATCATAATATGTTCCCAAAAATCGCATATATACAAACTGTTTTTGTTTTTTTCCTTACCTGGTTTCTTAACTTTCTTTATATATTCTTAACAAAAATATTTCATTGATATGTTTTTTATCCGTTTTTACTTTCACTTTTTAGATTTTATTTGGAAAATATATAATGTCTAGTACCAAAAAATTTGACATGAATATTTCATTCAAATGTTTATATACAATTTTAACAATTTCTCTGTAGATTTTGTACATATACCAATATTATTCTTTAAATAATAATATCCTAATATAATTTAAACATATGACAAAACTTGTAGAGCATATTCTTGTCAAATTTAGTGAGATTAATTATGTTTCATTATTTTATATATTTGAATAACAAAATATTCAACTTTCTTGTTGTAGTATATTATTTTAAATATCTTATTATACAAAATTAATTATGTTTAAAAGACTTTATGAAGAGAAAACTTCTCGTAATCAGATGTTACAAAGATGAGTAAGCACGATTGAGTTTAAACTTATGATCTTTTTGAAATGCCTTTTAAATATAGTTTTAAATCATAACTAGGACTATGTCCGCGCTACACGCGGGTTTGTGTTGTCGTTTTTGGTCTCTCTTGAATATTTAGGTCGGTATGTGCTTGTTATTTTTGTTTTTTTTTGTGTTTATTTCTCGTTCTATTTTAGAATGTATAATTGTAAGGGTTTGATTTTGAATATCAATGTAATAGCAGTTTGTTAAGTTTTAAATTTCGTAAACTTGTGCATTAATCTAAGGAAGAAGAGTAAAATATTTCTGTAGTTTTAATTAGTTGGGGAAAAACCCAAAAACAACATAAGGAAATGGTGAAAAAACTAAACCACGTGATTGCTAATTGCTAAATTGCGCAAGAAAACAACTTTTGGTAACGGGGGGATCCTTATTGGGCGCATATCTTCTTCTCTTCAAATATGTTGCAAGGTTTATGTGTTCCAAGTTCGAGGTTCTACCTTTCATAATCTGTAAATGGTAGTGAATGCTGTCTAGTTTCAGATATAGAAGTTGTTCGTTTTGGTGTCTTTTGAGCATGTAGTGTTTTTTTTTTTTATCTCATGTTATGAAGCAAATGTTGATCCTCTACTCCTATGCATCATGCATTGTCTGTGATGTTGTTTGTTTTCATAAATGTAGTTTACATTGAATTATGTAGAACACATTACCTGATCTTATTGGTAGTCCGTTATAAATTTTTTTGTAGATGATATTCTGCGCGATCTCTTCTGGGTCTTCTTCTACTTGTAAGATGCATAGTCCTTGTGGGGTTGTGACTCTTGAAAGAGCTACATATAGTTGTCCATGACTGAAGACCGGCTTGGATAGATATAACAATACTCTCTTTAACGTTTGTCCTTGGCTTTTGTTTATGGTCATTGCGTAGCAAACCCTGATTGGGAGTTGGCGTATGCGGAGTGTGAACGGGTGATTCGTTTTACTCGGGGATAAACTAATCCTTGGTATTAGGATCTTTTTTCCGGCGTTTGTTCCAGTGATTATTTGCCCCTCGATGATCCTCTCTCTTAGTTGTGTGATAGTTAGCCTTGTGTCGTTACATAGTCCCTCTCTTTGGTTGATGTTTCGTAGAAGCATAATTGGCGTGCCTATTTTAAGCCTCAACCTATATGCTTTGATAGTCCAGGAAACTCTAAGGAGTTCAGATATTCAGTAGGGTACATTGCACCATAATCTTTACCAACTGTTTCAGCTTTTTCATAGCTGTCGGCGCTTAGATATTCTTTGAGTACGCCGTCAACTTGACTGAGCATGTAGTCGTTGATCTCGTAAATAGTTTCATTCCTTGGAGTTAATATAGCATGCTCCGTGAATTGTTGCGCATTTCCTTCCGATGAGGTGTTCGATGAGGATGACGCAACCGCTATTTTTTTCAAAAATGGTTCCCGCTGTTATACATAAAAAAACTTCGTGGAACAGAGATCATTTCCCCATCTTTAACGGCCATTGCAAGCGATTTCTCGTTTAGTGCAGCCGTACCGTCTCCAACACTAAGTAACCATGAAGCGAAACTTGTTTCCGATTGGTGTAGCTTCATATTTTTCTCTAGCATTAATAGCTCACATTGACCACACATATATAATTGGTTAATAGATGCCAACATTGTATCAGCTCATGTTCCTTGCGGTATGACTGGTAAAATTTGTCGAAAGTCGCCTCCTATTAGTACATTTTTACCGCCGAATGGTTTATCGTTTGCTGATAAATATGATAATAGGAGAGTTATCTCTCTATCTAGAGTGTACACATAAGCTACATAGTATTAAAGTCTATTGTAAAAACTTATTTAATCATCTAAATAATTGTCAAAACTAATACTCATCTAACCATTATTTATTTATACTTAAAGTTCCTTTGAACCATTATTTGACTCATTTAAAATTTATTCATAGATATGCACCTAAAACTTTGACAATCTATTTAATAAATAAATAATGTTTTACATTTGAACAGTATTTGTAAATTATGGTTTTTAAATATTTTCTCTAAAATACGCGGATATCATCACATTCTAATTCATTGATTATGCACAATATTCACTAATTGTGCATTTTAATTTATACCTTTACTATATATTAAACAATATATACTATGATTAGTGTATATACTATGTTTTAAATAGTATGCTTGAATTGGCTATTACGCGATTAGACTTTAGTGAGTAAATTATTTCTTTATAAATAACTAGTTATGAATTTGATATTAGTTGAATTTGTTCTGTCTTTTTGATATATGATAATAATGTCAATTTTTATTTGGTTTATGGAATGAATTATAGAATAGCTTTTTAAAATTCTATAACAATATTGAGAACTTTTATATTTTATATATTTCTTGTTTTTTCAAAAGTAAATGGTTCTTTGATTATAATATTGGCTGGAACACCTCTTGTCTTAATGAGTGATTTGTTTTTTGTAGGTAAATTCTTTGTAAGAATGATTTTTTTTATTCACTAATTTGTGATTATGATCATAAGTTTATATGTTTATTTGGTTCTACATAGATAGTTTAATGTTTATTGCTTATAACATCTTAAATTTTTCGAGTATATGCAGATTATTTTGTGTATGTGCTTCTATAATTATGATAAGATGTTGATTTTAGCAAGTTTTATAGTTCAAATTTGGTTGATAATATGTTTTTGTGTTTTTTTTTATTTTATTTTAGCATGTTTTGTTATTAGAAAATACATTAATATGTCTAAAAATATGTAACATATTTGACTTAAAAAATAATTCCTACGAACTTCGAAAATGTTTAGATAAAATAGGTACCTTGTCAATTTGTTTTATTTGCTTCTTTCTTTTTTCAATGCAAATTTCATTTAAAAAGTTCATAATCCCGAGTCTAAACTCAAACAAAAAGCTAAATAAAAATAACAGAGTATACTTGATGCTCAGAAAGATTACGATTATATGTTTATATGTTTAACTAGACTAAGATTCCAAAACATAGCTTCCAAAAAAGGTACTCATCATTTTTGGCATAAATTTCATTTTTGAATAAGGAAAGCACCTAAACTCAATTTACCAAGAATATTTTTACTATTTATAATATATAAGACAAACATGATGAGTTTAAATAATAAGTTGCATGTATCTTTTTATGAATTTACTATAACAAATACCAAATGCTTCTAGCTTGAGTATTTAATGTTTGGAAGATGGTCATTTAATCACCACATTTATTAAAAAAAAATTAAAAATAGATATAGGAGTGAAATCATGTTCTTGCTTTTTTTTTATTAAATACAATATTTTTCTTTTGAGCACATACTTTACATAACCTTCTTTAAAATATTTTAAATAAAATAAATATGTTTTTTATTATAAGTATCTATTATAATTTTTTTTGAGAAAATGAATTTGATATTTAAGCATATAAATTATGAAAAAATAAAAGATTGAAATATGTTGAAATAATAAGACCTTCAAAGGTTTTTTAAATGAATTCATATTTATGTTTTATTATAAGTACAGTGTATAACCGTTATAGTGTAACTCTATAGTCACTTATTTTTGTTTCAACAATAAAATTGTTATTTTTACCATGGTATGTAAGTAATTACTATTGCAAAATTTAAGTATATTTATTTAAGAGAATAACTTTTATTTGGAATTTTAATTGATAATAAGAATGGTTTAAACTAACATTACTTACTGAAGCAAAGCATAGAAAAGTTGGAGATATTGAAACTAATTTCAAGGAATTTGGTGGTGTTTTGCAACTTCACATTGACTTTTTTGTTTAATGCTATAAGACCCTCATTGCATTCTAGTTCATGGAAGTTCTGCAGATTAACAACTAAGCTATCTCAAAAGTAAAAATCTTGTATTTTTAATTCGTCTTAAGTTGTAAAACAATGTTCCAAAACAATAACCACAGTAATAGTTCATAATTTAAACAATCAACATCCGAAATCGAAAAGAAAGTAGTAACATGAAAAGCGTGATTATGAAGTAAATCCGTCCACCAAAAGCTAAATCGATTGAAATCTACCATCTCTTATAACACTATTTTCAATATCTTGAAAAATAATGTTTGTTCGAGAAATCTCCAAACTCTAATTGACAATTATCAAAGTCGTCACCAAGCATCCTATTGCACTCATAAAGAACACGATATGCGATAGTTGAAATTTGGAGAACACACATTAAATCAATACATAAACTTAATAAAATCAAAACCAAATCTAATTTATGATAATGGGTAAAGAAACTTTATGAAGCCGATATTCTTGGTACAAAGTCTGTAGTGAATGATGGCTTAGAATTCGAAGAATAAAATTATGACGGTGATTCAAATTCCATTCCCTACTATTCAAAAGTCAGAGCATGGTCAAATTCAAAGTAACACAACAAAAAAACTATATAAATTTAATTTATAAATATGTACAATTTATAATATATCAATAATTTATGTTGTGAATAGTATTATCATTTTACTAGCTATAAGATTTTTAACACGTTATGTCCGCACCTAGCCTGAAATAAATCTCACTTATTATATGTACATATTTAACACATTAATACCTATCGTTTTTAAAGTATTGTGATTAAGAAAGTATACTAAATTCAACTGAACAGTCAAATATATTTACTTATTATTATTTGGTTCTTTTTTCTGTTTTTTATCAACAAAAGCATTAAATAATAAAAAAAGTTTGCTAATCTAAACTGGAATATAAAGTTTACCTAGTTAAAAGTAGATAACATCAACCTTGCACTACGTGCTATGTCGCCAACCTTTCCATTCAGTGATTGATGTAAATACTTGAAATTCACTGAGGTGAAAAGAGTTGTTAGCTTCTGGATCTTCGCTAATTGTGTTGAAAAAACTGGCTAATTCTCTGGGTTCGCCACCATCATCAGAAATTCCATAGAACCTGTTTGGAACGTAACTATCCTTTTTTGCAGCTTATTATTAACTTATCCAAAATAAATATGTTATTAATAGTGTTTTCATATGTTTATTTGATAAATGTGGATTTTATTTGTGTTTTCGAATACTTATATATTTTACTATTTTAACATCTCACAAAATATTGAAGTTTGTGGATGTTATAGTAGACACTTGTTTCAAGTGTGGATTGATCAGTCAAATTCATAAAATTAGTAACATATGATTTTTTTTGTTGAATATTAGCTAAATAATATGTAAATTGTTGAACTGTGAGTTATTATAAGTTTACGATTCTGTATTTGAAGATATAATTTTTATTTTAAATTTTCTATATGAGAATATAAAAAAATTATACATATTTTTCTGTTAATTTATAGATTTTTGAAGATCTTACCCCATTTATTTTGTTTTTTAGTCGACATCCTTTCTTCATACATGACAACAATAAAGACATTTTTGGTACTTATTTTTTTTTCTATTTTTGTAGTGTAAATATTATTGTACAATTTGAGATCACCTAATGGTTTTTAAATTCATAATTGAATATGGAAATAACAATTTCATAATAGGACTTAATGGTAATGAAGCATACACAAAATAACAAATAACAATTTCCTAAATGATGTTTTTATTCTGGTTATATAAATCAACAAATTCTTACGTATTGCAATTCCTATATTTCTAAGAGGATTTGATAATTGTGGTTATTTACTCCCCAACGTATGTGATTATTTCTTGCTAATTATTTAAGAAGCCAATTAATTTTGACCAAGATGCCATGTCATATTGTTTTTGGTAAAAAGCTGACTCCGTGGCCACAGCCCACATGTCACTTGGTTTCAGTTATTTAGTGTCATATTGTTTCTTATTCGTTTTCTCTTTCTTTTTAAAATGGTCTCTCTTTCATCAGTTTCTACTGAACAAAAAACTATTTCTGTACAATTATATTTTACTAAAACCACCCAAATTAAACTTTTTTATGAACTTTTTACATAAACTAACTTACTAAATGAATCATCACGGACCAGAAACATTATCATACAATTTTTGTGGCTATCTATTTTTCAAACTTTAGCTTTTGGAGTGTAAATGTTTTCTAAATCATATGACAACCTTCTCCTCTTGAAACATTAACCGCAATACCGAGACATAATGCTCACAAGACACTGTCTCAAGTTCACTATATCAAATGTCTCTCCATAAACTTGAGGTCCTTTTCCCTCCATTTCAAACCCACGTTCTACTGGTATTCCTTGAGCACTGATGATAAGCACCAGCTATGAACTTTCCGACTTTGCAATATATGAGAATTGGATGGTTTCTTACATCTATGTAGAGAACAGGAGAAGTTTTTTTTTTTAAATCTCATAACTAAAAAGAGCCTACAGACATAAATAAACAGTGTTGAATTTTGATTCCCTACCAACTAAGACTTTGAGAGGATCTAAAACTTTATCTTTTGGCATTGGAGTTGGAGGATCCTACGAAGCACAAAAAAAGATTCAGTTCAAACACCAGTGAATCAACCAGCTTTGATAACTACAGAGAGAATCCATCTAAGAAATGAAAAACACACCTTTTTGCCTTCGATTCCCAATTGAAGAAGCTTAACGTTATTATTAGCTTCAGGATAAAGGTAAATGATGGAACGAAGGGAAACTGACATTCTCGGCTTGAGGAAACCTATAACGGAAAATCCCATCTTCAACATCGGCGAACCTAAAACGCCAGCGTCGTCATAATTATCCTATTCCGTAGCCAAGCTCATCGAATTCAATAACCTGTACGAACGAAACCAATCTCCAAACTCAGAAACAGAGAGAAACCCATGAAATCGAGAGAGAGAGAGAAGGATTGGGTGATGGACACTGACCACACTCCTCTTCGTCTTTACAGTGATATGTAAGTATATGCCATTGTTGTAGTGGAACGGGAAAGTGGTGGGGAAGTGATGTACCCTGGTTTTCCATGGCCGTGATTTTATAAGTGTCGAAGGATAGTTAGTGTAAGGGATGTAACGGTATGGAGGAGTTTGATAGGTTATGATATTAAAGCTCTTTAGTGAGTCGCCAATAAATCAGAGGAAATGAGTGTCAACAGTTTTTAATTGACCTGGTAGTGTAATCGACAAAGAGGTTTACCTAGGGTGAAAAAGGAAGAAGAAGAATTACCTTTTTTTGTATTTAGTTGTGGGGCTAAAAGTGTTTGGGCTAAAAGTATATGGACTATATGTAGTAATGTAGATATCTTTATTGGGTGGGTATCTTAATTAATTTTATCAGAACACAAAATATTGATAATACGATAGATAACGGTTAGTAATCATTGTTTGTGGAAGAGCTGACGTGGCAGCTTCTAGCAACTTAGGGAAACAGTGACGTGGATAGGCTAATGAGCCACCATTAACCTCTTTTAATTAGTTAGATGCCTTTTTAAATATGGCAGTTTTAATGTTATTAAAAATTGACTAAAAGTAAAATGTTTCATTTTTCTGTTAGATAAAATGTTAATTTTTTAACTCATAAACTTTGTTAAGATAATTTAAACACACAATGTTTTTCATTTTCCACTATTGGTTGATGCCAAACATGAAGACTACATTATACAAAAGCATAGTAAATACGATAAGGCTAGACTTATTTGGCCATTATATCCGGATATAAGAATTTCCTCCACAATCAATCCACATGAAAATATTTTGATTTTAAATATTAACTAATTGAATATGTCAAACCTACAATCACAGACATGACAAAAATTGATAGTCAGTTACATGTGGGAAAACTAAATAGTACATTGTATTTTTCTCATCTTCTCGTGCGTTTTCGAATTGAATTTTATTATATAGTTAAATTTAATGACAACTTATCATTTTGCCACTAGAAAATATTATTTTTTTAAATAATGAGAATTCAATAGTATTTCTTTTACGTTTTCACTAATTATAAATACTTTTTGATATAGTGCCATGAATTATATAGAAATTTGAATTTTCAAGCAAACATTAATGCAATACATATATAATAATAATGATGTGCTAATCTTAAATAATTATTAAAAAACAATGACCTTTTCCAGAATGACCTCTTAGAATCTCAAAGGACACAATGAGAGGATTATCATTCATATAATTATACACCAATCCATGGAACATATAAGATGTTGAATCCTCTGAGCAAGTCGCTAATAACGGGTAGAAATGGGGGAAATGCCACATTCGTAATGTCTTTAAGATGATTCTTGAGTGTCTTGTACGATTTCGAAGACAGTTCCAAGTCGAACCAACACATCTTCCCTTATGTGCTTCCTATAATCAGATTATCACCACTCGAATGAATCACCATGGATGATATTTCTCTCAATCCAATCTCGAGCTTTTTGACGGGCTCGTCATCCTTTAAAAGATTGTAAACACACACATAATTTCTTGTCGCCATGAAAAATAAGAACGAATGGGATGAAAAAGTGTAGCGACTGGAAATTCACGGGTCTTACATTGCTTTTACGTAAGAGTTAAAACAGTCCTTGAAGAGTTACTATTCGCCTAATTTTGCTATGTTTATATTCTCTAAGACATGATAGTGAAAACAATTATATCCATCTAGATTTCTACTTGTTCATATGGCTCGTAGGTGTATAATGATCAGCTAAGGTGCCCTTGAGGAATTTAAATCTCTTCTCACAAACAACTTGTAACGGACCGGACCCTAAATAAAGGATTGTTGATGAGGCCCATCAAAGCCCAGAAAAACCTAGAGAAACCCTAGGTAATGTTGGTTATTTAAGGAGTCTCCATCAATGTTTTTTTCCATCAGAAAAGTTAAAAACCTCGAATCTCTGCAGAAATTCCGAGAGACTTGAGAGATCTGACCAATTTGTCATCAACCAGGGACAGAGAACTCGTTACCGTCACTCAANCAGCCTTCGGAAACCGACAGAGGTAAGTCGGAAAAACCTTTGCCGTGTTGTTATTTTTCACCTAAAACCTTCAAAAGGCTCAATCTCACAAACCGTGTTGAATCAGAAGATGCACAATAAACCGTTGGGAAGCTCTCGCCGAGACGAAGCCACAGACACCAACGACGCTCTGATCAGACGCCGCATGCGCCCTCACGCGCTGGAGAAAGGTCCACCCGTGAAAACCACTCGCCGTTGCCGACG
>OVAN01006078.1:0-22078 GCA_900406275.1 Anastatica hierochuntica | reverse complement strand
GGATCTGAAACGGAACCGAAACGGATATTTTTGGGTATTTTGGGTTCGGATTGAGATATTTTAAACAGATCTGAAACAAAGCCGAAACTTCAAAAATCGTAAATGATTATGTAACGGTTCCAAAAACTGAAAAACCAAAAAAACGGATCTAAAACGGAACCGAAACGGAACCGAAACGGATATTTTCGGGTATTTTGGTTTCGGATCGGGATATTTTAAACAGACCTGAAATGGATCAGAAACTTCAAAAATCGTAAATGAATATGTAACGATTCCAAAAACCGAAATACCAAAAAAAACGGATCTGAAACGGATCAGAAAATGAAATTGTTCTGACCAAAAAAATAATAATAAAAAAAAGGCTAAGGATTCGATCCTTAAAACCCTTAATTAAGGATCGATCCTTAGCATAATCTATATATAGAATATTTTTTTATTAAGTTTCACGTATGATTTCACGCCAAGGATCGCTTCATATGAAGCGATGGAGATGCTCAAAGAAATAAATTTTCGGAATCGTTCGAATAGGGACAAAACACGGGTAAAGATCGCTTGGTGATTTGGAGGGATAGAGGAACGATCCCGACCATCGGAAATGGTGGATCCGCAGCCCAAAGTGGTGGTGACGGGGCACAGAGATGGAACGGACGGGGTGTTACACGTTTATCATTAATTGGTGGAGTATATATTTTCCACTCCTACGCTAAATAAAGAGAAATTGAAAGAAATAACCAAAAACCCTAGATTATTAAAATTTCATATCCGAAATTGTCTTTTTGTTATTTTAACCCCAATTTTTTTGTTTTCCACAAAAGATGCATTTTTGCAAAACCCCAATATTATATTAATATACTGTTTTACTCCTTAAAATTTAAATAATTTATGCCCTATGGTTATTCAGTTAATTAGCCCTTAAATAAATATCATTTTCTAACTAAAAATAAATAAATATATAAATACCATTTCTTTATATGATTAGCATCCGATATCCGATAACCAAAATTAGATAATCGACTATTTTATTTTCACGAGCTCAAGTAGCCCAAACAAAAGCATTTTTAATTTCAGTGTAAATCGAACTCATTCGTGACTAATCCTTTTCGGTTTGATATCTCAATGATATATTATAGACGTTAACATCTATCAATGCGTTTATTTATACACCATTGGTTACTCTCCTCATTTTTGTGATAATCATTTATTATAGGAAGACTTTTTTGCAACAAAATAATCGACATTTATTTTCATTATATATCATCGGGATCATGGTCGACAGTGATATATATGTAAAAACACAATCAATGAAAGAACTTAAGACACAACCGATTTCAAAACTCTTTTATTAGATATCATTTAAACAACTCTTATACAAAAGACTTTGTTTAATTATATTAACTTGAATTGTTCGTGGCAATCAACACTGACCGATATTTAAATTTATCAACCTAGCTAAGCAAGCAACAACAGTTGTTTGTAACTTCCATAAAACCCTAAAAAGTCTCTTTTGCCTTTTTCACAATTCTCTCTTATGAAGCACGTCTTTCTCATTGTGCTAACCACTTCTTATATAGTTCAGCCGTTTTTGGCCTACTAGAATCTTTATGCAATCTCCACGATACACATAAATTTTTTGATTTTTATATTTCTCTCCAAGCAATGCCACGTCATCTTTGTGTATTCCCGCCGAGTCTTCTTGTGTCATATAGTCAATCCTTGTTGCAATCTCCGCAAACTCTGTTTCGTTCTCACAATATATTTAGGCGGCCTCTATTTGACAATAATGTTAAGTTAGTTCTGTTGATAACTGGTTGTTCATAATAGTTTGGGATCGTGAGTTCGATTCTCCACTTGTACAAGTTGCGGTCCATGTTATTCATGGGGCGAAATTGATCGAAATCGTTTGTCGTTTTAAACCGACATGGGTTATAGTTCGGGAAGATGTAATTCACTTTAGTTTTTCTAAAATATCGGAAGACTTTGTTTAGAATAGAACGTGTGTTTACGGTTTAAGGTCATAAGAAAAAAATTTAAAGTAATTGTTGGCAGCCTTGTGAAAGTTTTGTAAACAAAATGCACATCAGATTAATTCGTCTACTTTCTCTAACATCTACTCCCAATGTTTTGAAAGTGATAGACTCATGCGTATTTTTATTGGGATCGCTATTTTTATTTAATAAAGAAAAATCGTAACAAATAACTTAAAAAGAGGTAATTTAAATTTAATATCTCTCCCGAATTGTATGTTCATTTTAGCTTAGTTCTTTTTTTGTTAACAAATGGAGGATTTTTTTTGTAAAAACCCTCCAATATAATAATATTATTTTTTCACTCTCTATTATTTAAATAATGAAAGCATATGGTTATTGGCTTAATTAGCCTTTTAATAAACCTAAAATAGCTAGCTAAATAAATTTAATTCGCACAACTTTTTTTTATTATGGAATATCACACATTATTCTAGGAATATCTTATATGATATACTAAATATTAACGGTTTTTCCAATTGAATACTCCCTCCGTTTTTTAATAAGTGTGGTTTTGAGATTTTAATTTTGTTTCACAAAGTGTGTCGTTTTACATTTTCGATACAAATTTATAAGAAAATTTTTGCTTTTAACCTCACTATTTGAATGTATTAATTGGCGAGATAATTTTTGGGTAATAATAATGAATAACCATAGGATGTGACATAATTAAATTTCACAACCCTTCTCGTGTTAAATTACCTTGGCGCCCTCAAGTTTTTAATTTTTTTTTGTCTTTTTATAGAAATCAGGGATATTTTAGTAATATTTCTCCATTAAAATATTATTATTTCACTTTCTCTTTTCTAAAAACTAAATATCTCACATCGTTTGGTTATTTATTAAATTCATCCATAATTTTTTGTTAAAATATTAATGAATGACATATAAAACCTTTTTAACGTTTTCTTAATAAATGTCTAGAATGACACTTTGCGAAATAAAAAGACCAATAAAATTGTTTTATCATCAATAAAGAGATAAACCTTGTCATCTTGTAAATAGATTTCTTCTTAGAATAATTAATGTAAACTAAATAATTGTCGGTGAGTCGTGCGATAAAGTCCATGGGATATTTGGAGAAGTAGTTGATGCAATAAATGTTTTTTAAACCTAAAGGAGACAGAGAACTATTTAAACCTTAAGCTTAAATAAATGAATTCACCAACCTATGCCACATCTACCAGTTATAGCATATTTTCAATATATAATTACAAACAGACACAGATGGTTCATGATCTATGTACACTCTAAAAATGATGATTGATAAAGTCAAAATCTACTTTTTGCATTACATAGAAATTAAGTTCAGAATATGGGTTTTGTAGAGGGCCAAAAGCCCATGGACCTGGCCCGTTTAGGTCTAAAGCCATCATATGACCACCAACGCCGCTATTTTATTTTGTATGATCTTTTAAGTTAATAATGATAGGATTGGACGTTCGGATCTCCGACCTGATTAAGATTAGATTTAGTTCAGATTTAGGTTTCGAGCTCCAAATCAACAATATATGTCTGGATATTTGTAAATTTGATTCGGCTAAGTTCAGTCGAGTGTTGGATTCAGTTTTTCGGATATTTTCGGAGTTTTGGAATAATTCGGAAATTTTTCAATATTTTTGGATATTTTAGACTTTTTTGTGTATTTTGAACTTTTGAATCGATTCGAATTCTCATTTTGTAATAATAATCAGTATTTAGATATTTTCACGTACTAATTCGGATTTCGAGTTCGAGTATGGATTTTTTCGGGTTTTATGAGTTTTGAGTATTCGTTTAAGTCGAGTATTACTCAAAATCCAAAATACTCGAAACTAAAATCGATTTCAAGCTCCAACTCTACAACATTTGTTTTGGATATTTGTAATTTTCAGTTCATGTAAGCTCAGTTTCAAGTAAGTTATCAGGTATTAGATTTGATGTTTTGAGCTTTTTGAGCTTTCGGATAATTCCAAAAATTTTCCAGTATTTTCGGCTATTTAATATTTTTGGTATTTTGTAGTTTTCGAATCAATTTAGATACTCATTGTAGGATGATTATTCACGTATTTAGATATTTATTCAGAATTCGTATTCAGTTAAAATATTTCGATAAGGATTCGAATTGGGTTTTGGATAAAATACCCAGCCCTTACCACATGCCTCGACATGGCTCACAGGTCGGTAGAGAGAGAGAGAGAGAGAGAGAGAGATGTTGAGGGAAAGATCCCACATCGGAAATATGATGGGAACATGAGTAATATATAAGTTAAATGGGTCTAACCCATTCATTGCCAATTAGTTTTGAATTGCCCATGAAACTTGTCGAGAGAGAGAGCTCGCAAAAACCTCATGCAAAACAATCATAAATTTTTCTCGACATGGTTGGCTTTCTTGAGAAGGTTAAAGTTTTGATAGAGAAAATATAAAATTTTCAACTTTTTCCATAAGTTAAATCCACTTGTGTAAATGCTAAAGTAGCATTTAGAAATACAAATGAATTCGATCCAATTATATAACAATAATTCATAGCATCTCTATGTATAGTGATTATCTCCAAATTGAATTTGGTTTGATGATAGTTGACTAGTTGTATTCCTCTAGTCCCATCATTATATAACACCTAAAGAAACTCTTCAAAATTTTTGGCATTATCAATAATTGAATTGAGATGGCGACACAACTCAACTAATCCATTATATTGCCGACACAAAGACACAAAACATTAAACATCCATAATACCATCTTCACTTATTGATGCTTATTGTTAATTTTGTTTATATTCGATTTCTTTTTTGCTTTCCACTAACCAAACCAAAAGAGAACAAAACAACATCCTGTTTCTTTTTACTCGAGAGAGATACTTAGCTTGGGAAATTCTCTAATTTATAAAATCGTGACAAATAAGAAGGGATACAAAATGTGCATTGATGATTTTTGTTGTGGAAGTCCTTGAAACCTTAGTGGTTAGGTTTAAAAGGTTGTCCGTCGTTCAACTCTCATTTTGCTATATAGAAGTGTGAAATCGTTTGTGAAGTTGTTCATCTTTAATCGTTAATGTTCAATATGACCGGTGTTAAAAAAAGTACATTAATAAAACATACGATTAAGGGTTAATTTAGTTAATAACCAAACAGGAAGGATATTTATTTTTTAGGGATGGCAAAAAGAATTATTAATAAAAAAATTGTGACTATTTTATCAAATTGTCCTCCTTTAGTAAATAAAAAACAATAAAATAAAGAGATATAATTTGGATTTTTGTAAGAATTCAAAACTAATTGATTTTTCTTTTTAGATTATTGGTTACAATTTTCCTAAAATTAAAGGGAGCCTAATCACAATGGCCACCTGCAAAAATATATATTTCTAGTATTTAGTAAAGTAAAATACCAAATAGAAAATTTTTTGAGAATGAAAATTTTAAAATTACCGTTTTAACCCAAAAAATAAATTTTATAATATACTCTCAATTTGCTTTAAAAAAATATAACAATTTGTAATTCTAGTTAACAATACTATGATTAAAATAATTAAATCACCAAAGGAAAATCTTTAATTTAAAAAAAAAAGCATATTGATAGGAAAAAGAACCTAATTTTTTATTCTTCTTTTGAGAGTTGCAGAACCACTCACACGCATAAACAAAGGAAGGTGAAGAAAAAACCCAAACATAGAAGAGGAAGAAGAAGAAGAAAAGGCTTTAGATTTAGCTGCAGGGGAGGTGTTAGAACAAAACCCTAATCCCAATTTTCCCCAAATATGCCATTTTTGAGGTTTTCTTTCTCATCA
Source organism: Anastatica hierochuntica (assembly GCA_900406275.1). NCBI lineage: Eukaryota > Viridiplantae > Streptophyta > Magnoliopsida > Brassicales > Brassicaceae > Anastatica > Anastatica hierochuntica. The sequence continues at coordinate 16,283 of OVAN01006078.1, read as the reverse complement.
GAAGAAATCACCAAAATGGGTTTTTTCTCAAATTCACTTATCGATTCAGTGAATCATTTTACAGGATTGTGAGACTTCTCTTACCTGGAATCAGAGTCCTGATAATAAGATCACTAATTTGGTTGTTGTAGATGCATCTCCGTGAATATATTCCTTCTTGGATCTACCAATTGTTTGGTTGCATGGGGTAAGTGATGATCTTTCTTCCTCAATCTCTAAACTTTATAAAGATTTCAACTTTACTTTTTTTGTTTCATAGCTGTTTAGTGAGTGTTTCTTGTTTTTGATGTGTTGTGTTAACGAGAAACGAAGAGGAATCTTATGAAAATTGGAGTAAAGTTTTCAACTTAGTATCTAAATTTGATGACCCATCATCTTTTGAGAGTTCTTAGATAGGTTTTTGCTACTGTCTCTCTCCTTATGGCTTTTGTGTATATACATATGGTAGTTGCTTGCAGTTTAAGGGAAAAGAAATTGGAATCAAAGCATAGTTTTGCTCTTGATCTTTAGTTTGGATTACTAAATTGCTCTTTATGTCAATACCCATTTGGTTAAGATCATCAAAAGAAACTTCATTTCATAATCTTTTAGAGGATAAATATGTGACTTGAATTGAATCACATTGTATACTTCTCTGTTCTTGTTCTTGTTCTTGTGTTTGCTTTCTAACAAGAAAACTTTGTTGTGTCCTGTTTTCGATTGGAGTTGTTTGTTCGATGAAAAAAAACATCCACTGTGGCTTTCTTTGTCTGTGGAATCTATATTTGTGGTTGCAAAGAGTGTTACAAATCGAATTCCTCGGTTATTGCATTTCTCTTAATGTCAAACGTTTCCTGCAATTGTAACCAAAGTCGTTCTCACTGGCGTTTTCTGTTTTGTTTTGCGTGGTTTTGCAACAGTACAGAGGTTGTTTTGGATGCTGCAATAAACCACCGCTTATAGTTGCAGTCGATGAGCCGTCTAAAGGGCTAAGGATTCAAGGTCGTTTAGTAAAGAAGCCGAGTGTATCAGACGACTTCTTCTGGAGCACAAGCACTTGCGAGATGGATAACAACAATACAATGCAGTCACAAAGAAGCTTGTCTTCTATTAGCTTCACTAACAACACTGTTACTTCCGCAAGTTCAAGCAATCCCGCAGAATTTGAAAACCACGGTGAGATGAAATCTCCACACAGTGTTTTGTTTCTACTGATCGTTTCTCGCGTTTTATGTTATTGCTCTGTTATTCTCATTATTGTTCTCTCTTTCGCTATAGGATTGATTCTTTGGAACCAAACTAGGCAACAATGGCTTGCAAATGGAACTTCTCAAACAAAGTCGAAACTCCGAGAATCTACAATAAGGTTGGTGAAACTCATCTCTATGCATTTGTATTGATCCTTTATTAGTATAATTCTTCACTTGATTGTATCAAGAACAAGAATCAAACATTTAAACGGATTCGATTAATCGGTTTTTTTGTTTCATTTTCTGCAGTTGGAGTGCAACTTATGAGAGCTTGTTGGGTATGAACAAAAGGTTTACTCGTCCAATACCTCTCCCTGTAAGCAAATTTTTTTAATTTATGCAAATTTTAAAAATTCTATAAATGTAATTTTTATGATTTTTAAACTTTTTTTATTGATTTATATATGATGATGGATATATAAAAAATATTATTATTGTAGGAAATGGTTGATTTTCTGGTGGATGTGTGGGAGCAAGAAGGCTTATATGATTGATTTTTCTGCAATTCTTGAAATTTTATTTCATATTTTCTTTTTATTTTTCCCTTTTTTTATTTTATCATTTTGTGTGTATAATCAAAAGAAAAAGAAATTTTATTTTCAAAAGTAAAATCTTTTTCGAATTGTATTATTGATTGGTCAAATCTCAACTGATATGAACTCTCTTTGAATCACGTAACAAAATCCATGCACCCATGAATGTGAATTCACATTATTGTGCATACTATGTAGAAGTCTTATCGTATCACAACTCTTTTGTGTGTTAAACTAATATTAACTATTGTTGATTCATCTTTTTCTTTTAACGCTGCAATTTTATTAATGTTGAATTGAATACATATCTGCGAATTATATAGCGAAAGAGAAGACAACGATAAACATGATGGATGACAATGATCTTATCTATCTTATTTTTGGATGGTTTTCATGTGATACATTGATGACAGTTTTGTTCAAAGTTAATTTTAGTTCACTATGTTTGTTCTCCTTTTGTCCACAATAATGGCTTGAGTAGAACACAACTTGATCGTGAAGGAAACTCGTCGCCAGAAGCATGACTAATCCGGTAATAATGAGTCTTCTTTTCACTTTGCAAATAATTTTGTAGAATCCTGAAATGATAAAATCCAAAATGGAAATCCAGTATGAAAAGCATGTTGAAGTTGTTGATGCGTCTCTCTGGGGAACTTAGTATAACCGTCGACCTTCTAATCCGACAACATCCGTCGATCTTCCAATCCGGCAATACTCCGTCGATCTTCTGGTCCGGTCTAAAAAGCCATATCAATAACACCAAAATCCGCCAATAAAAAAAAGTAACCACTAAATCTGAGAGCAACACCAAAACAGATTTGATGCAAACCATAAAAATAAAAGAGAAGAAATAAAGAAAAAGCAAGAAAAACATAGAGGAACCGGTAAATAGTTAAAAGAAGAGGTTGAAGATAAAAGGAAGAAGAGGTTGGCAGCTAGGGTTTGTGTCAAGGAAGTGGGTACTTTAACCCTTTTGTTGATTCATCATGTTATCCATATATTCAACCAATTTTTTTTATGAAAGAAAATATGATAGCTCACGTGAGTATTTTTATGTTATGAAAAGACAATGGGCAAGAAAGAGTTAAAAGTGAATAACAAATTAAAATAAAATATAATGTTTGTGGAGTAATAGTAGAGTTTGAAGAGTTAAAAAAAAATTAATTTGTCTATTTATGTCAACAAAGTACATTTATTTTTTCGATCTGAGATCTTGAGAGAACTTTACAATTATGCATGTTTGTGTTAAAGTAGCATTAGAATGAGTGTCCTTCCGAGACGTGATCTGGACAAAACAAGAGAAAAAATCGTGTGGTAATTTGCAAAGACAATAAATCAACCTTTTAAAGTTTCCCCTAGTAGCGTTCTATTGTGAACAAAATAAGCCTACATAATTAAAAAGAGACGCCTGAAACACTCGGAAGGAATGGACGAGAGTGTTATAAAAATATTTTATGGATGTACAAGAAACAAAACCAAGAGAACCAACTGCCAAAATATACAGGCTAATAAAACCTAGCTTTTTTTTTTGTTAAAACCTAGGTTCATTTTAAGAGTGATACTTGTTATATTTTTCTTAGAGATTTGTTAAATAAAATTTAAAAAGTATGTAACGATGTACCCAACATTTGATTTTTTTATTATATTCAAATAAACAATTACCCATGTAATATAATTACCATGTTTTATTACTCGGTCATCTAAAACTTCTATAAAGTATAAACATTCGAAGAACTCAACTTGTCAAACAATATAATGCATGTACTCAACATTTAGGTCTTCTCTTTCAATGTATTTAACCTTTTTCTGTCAACCTTTTAAATTTAACAAGTACGTAACGATCATACTCAACATTTGGTTTTTTATTGTATTTTTTCATATAAAAAATTATCTAATGTCGTTACCAACATTTTATTATTCCATCATCTAAAAAATTCTATGAACATTTCGAAGAACTCAACTTGTAACAAAAATCATCTAACCCAAAAATGTTTTTGTCAACAAAATATAATAATGCATGTACTTCGAACACTTGGTACTTCCTTCATTGTATTAGACCTTTTCTGTCAACCTTCAACTATCATTCATATACGTTGTATTCAAATAATATATATTATTGAATGGAACACCGTGACCTAATAGTAAAGACGGGATGCTTTCTAAAAACAGGTTGCGAGTTCGAATCCTGCCGGAGGAAACTACCTCACGATATCTCCTGGAACACCGTGACCTAGGACGGGATGCTTCCTGGAAACATGTTGCGAGTTCGAATCCTGTCGGAGGAAACTACCTCACGATGACAACTTTTTTGTTGTCACAACTCTGTTCACCCACACGGATATGAGTTTTTACTTTCGGTTCATTTGAATATCCAATGATGGAGTCTATCTGTGGACTGACTTCACATCTAGAGGTTAGGTCTAATTCGTCATCGACCTCGGTTTAATCTTTTTTTTATAAAAAAATATATATTATTATTATTTGTTTCTATTATTTTTTTTTAAATCTCTCCATCAACTTTTTTGTTGTCACAACTTGTAAATGATGATGATGATGCAACTAGTGATACTTGTACATATTTTAATACTCCAAGTTGTCATTAACTATAGTCTATTATACTACACCGGTTTAGTTTGGTTGTGAGAAACAATGTATATGTTTTGTTTTCTAACCTTTGGATGTATTCTTACGCGTAGAGTTTAAGCGTGTGTGGATCTCTTGAATTCTTTTTTTTGTTGATAATTTCGGGAAGAAACACATTTTGTGCTACAGAATAAACTGGATATCACACTGTCTCAACCGAGTTTGGAATGCCCAACCGACTAATGTCGGGAGTAGTCGGATCGCCTGTTATCGGACTATCAGGTAAACTGCTTGGACCGAAACCCAAACCCAGACTTCCCACACGAACGTTATTTTGTTTTCAAGGAGAATCGAACCGTAGGGGGAATGTTGTTCACACATTTCCAGGTTACCTCTACTACTGGACCAAAATCGTGTGGGCAATTCTTTTCATTTTTATCCGCCTCAAAATTTCTTTCTTGTTTTTTTAATTTACACACTTATAAAAACCATCGACATTCTTTCATTAATATAGAATATAACAAATACAAGGTACTTAAATTTACAATAACACTTGTAAGTATTTAAAATCCAAATTCGTTAAAACTAAGCTTAATTTATACAAAAAACATTTGTCAACCATACACTTAAATTCCTTATTTTAATACTTTTTCGGTTTCAATGACACTTTTTACGCGTAACTAAAAAACTATTAAATTTTTTTTTGTAGTTTATTAATAATTTAATATATTTTAAAAATATTTAGTTAATACATTATATCAATGAAGTTAAAATTACAAATTTATGGTGAAAATGTAAAAAAAAAGTCTTTTTATGAAACTAAATCTACTCTATTAAAATAGAATCACTCTAAAAAGTTTACCATACAAAATTTATTTAAAACAATTCATTACTAACTTAACAAATTAAAATAAACACATATCTAAACTATTAAACACATAATACTTTCAATTAATTAATTTAATTTATCACTTATGAACATTTTTTTGTTAAAACACTTATGAACATTTGCCAAAATTTTTTTTTGAAAAATAATAACTATATGTAAAAATAAGATATAAAATAATATACAACTAAATGCGTGTTTAATCAAAAATATATTCGTATTGTACGCAAACTAACTTTAGTTAAAACTTTTAAACGAAGTAATTATTTCAAATGATTCACAAATGGAAGCAAGAGCTTTAAAAAAGACAAGGAATTGGACTATAACATCCACATAAATCCATTATTTTAAAAAACATGTTACAAGGTATCCAACATTAGATAAAATTTTCAAATAAACAATCATATTTTTTAAAAATTCCTTTCAACAAAACACAATATAAAAAATTTCAACGAAATCGACATCTCAATGTTTTTCTTAATTTTATTTGCGTGTGTCAACAACAATGCATGAATTCAACATTTTTTTCTTTCCCCACTATATCCTTCAATGTATTTAGCCTTTTTATAGTCAACCTTTAGCTCTCACTTTCATTGCATTTCATAAAACTTTATGAAATAAATTATTTCTCCTTTATAATTTTAAAATTTTATAATAATGTTTTTGTTGTCAGAATTTTTTTTTAAAATGTCTGAAACATCGTGATCCAATGATAAAGACAGAATTCTTTTTGCAAGCAGGTTGTGAGGTTGTGAGTTCGAACTCTGACGAAATAAAACTACTTCACGTTGTCTATGAACACTAATACGGATATGAGTCATTGCTTTCGGTCGATTTAAATATCCAGAGAGAGAATATATTCGTGGCCTAAGTTAGGTTCGGTTCTTTAATAGATCTAGATTTAATTTTTTTTAATTAAAATATGATTAATCAAATTGAGTTGTGTGGGGTCTAAAGAAAAACAAAGAAGGTGGAGAATGAATCCGACTTTCTCGCATCTATACATTGAACTTAAAAGGGTTTTTATTCTCTACATTAACCCTCACCGTAAGCTATCTATCATCATCTTCAACATCCTTAAAAGACGTTTCTCAATTTTTTGATTTTCTCTCATATCTCAAAACATTTTCTTCTGTAAAATCTTCTTCTTCTCTTTTTTTTTGCCCTAATCTTCTAGGGTTCTTCGCGTTTCATGATTCTCAATCTTCGATCTCTACTCAACATCGTCGTCGTCTCTGTTCTCTTAATCTTCGTCTTCTTCTTCCTCGAGATTCTTCAAACGGTTTTCGAATTATGTCTGGGATCTTCAGTTTCACTGGTAAGTTTTAGATTCGTTGGTGATTTGATTTGATCATCATCGATACTCGATCTTACTCGGCTTGATTTAGAATCCAGATTTACATTTCACTGTGAATCCTTCGCTTGATGATCAATCTTAAGACTCGAATCGATAAGGAACTTGTGTTTAGGTTATTGGATTTGATTTGGTTAGGTTCCATTTCGTAGAACATGATCTGTACATTAGGTTTCTTATAGAGTATTATGTTATCAATCTTAAGACTCGAATCGATAAGGAACTTGTGTTTAGGTTATTGGATTTGATTTGGTTAGGTTCCATTTCGTAGAATATGCTCTGTACATTAGGTTGCTTATAGAGTATTATGTTGTCTATGGTTAGTGAGAATGATCCTGTGACTGTGAATTTATCTTTCGTTGATGGTATCAATGGAGAATGAATCGATTGTTTGACTTGTTTGATTATAGGTGATGAAGATTTTTTCCATGGAGGATCAATGCATATATCACCAGGGAGCTGTCCAGGTGTATATTTCCCAGCACGTAAGCGATTACGGATCGCTGCGCCGTCGGTTTTCAGCGGATTTGAGCAAAAGCAAACTTCGATAGAAGTATTGCCTGATGAATGTTTATTTGAGATACTAAGACGCTTGCCTTGTGGTGGAAAAGAAAGGAGCGTATCGGCTTGTGTCTCCAAGAAGTGGCTTAACCTTCTGAGTAGTATCACTAGGAATGAAGTGAGTGAGTCTGTTCAAGATGTTGAGGGTGAAGGGTTTTTGTCGAGAAGTTTGGAAGGTAAGAAAGCTACAGATTTGAGGCTGGCTGCGATCTCGGTTGGGACATCAACACGAGGCGGGTTAGGGAAGCTTCAGATCCGTGGGAGCGGTTTTGGCAGCAAAGTGACAGATGTTGGTCTTGGATCAATAGCGCATGGTTGTCCGTCGCTTAAGGCTCTGTCTCTATGGAATTTACCTGCTGTTAGTGATGTAGGTCTGTCTGAGATTGCACGGTCATGCCCGATGATCGAAAAACTTGACCTTTCGCGATGTCCGGGAATAACTGACAGCGCTTTGGTTACAGTCGCTGAGAACTGCTTGAATCTGAGTGATCTGACAATTGACTCGTGTTCTGGTGTTGGAAATGAGGGTTTAAGAGCTATTGCACGACGCTGTACCAATTTGAGATCTATCTCTATCAGGAGCTGCCCACGCATCGGAGATCAAGGAGTTGCGTTCCTCTTGGCACAAGCTGGTTCGTACTTGAAGAAAGTGAAACTCCAGATGCTGAACATAACCGGTCTATCTCTTGCTGTTCTTGGCCACTACGGAGCAGCTGTTACTGATCTTTTCCTCCATGGCCTTCAAGGTGTGAACGAGAAAGGCTTCTGGGTTATGGGAAATGCTAAAGGGCTGAAGAAACTGAAGTCCCTCTCTGTATTGTCTTGCCGAGGCATGACGGATATTGGGCTCGAAGCTGTTGGAAATGGTTGCCCTGATCTAAAGCACGTCTCTCTGAACAAATGCTTGCTTGTTTCTGGCAAAGGGCTTGTCGCCTTGGCCAAATCTGCTTTGTTGTTGGAAAGTTTGAAACTTGAGGAATGCCACAGGATCAACCAGTTTGGGTTTTTGGGTTTTCTCATGAACTGTGGCTCAAAGTTGAAAGCTTTCTCAATGGCAAATTGTCTCGGCATCCAGGACTTGAACCCCGAATCACCTCTTCCTTCAACCGGTTGCAGCTCCTTACGCTCTCTATCGGTCCGTTGCAGCCCTGGGTTCGGGGATGCAACTCTCGCTTTCTTGGGAAAGTTTTGCCATCAGCTTCATGATGTTGAACTCTGCGGACTGAATGGAGTGACCGATGCAGGTGTGCTCGAGTTGCTTCAGAGCAACACTGTTGGTCTAGTGAAGGTGAATCTGAGCGGATGTATCAATATTTCAGACAACGCAGTCTCTGCGATTTCCATGTGCCACGGACGCACATTAGAATCCCTTAACCTCGACGGTTGTAAAAACATCTCCGATGCTAGCCTCGTTGCAGTGGCCAAGAACTGCTACTCAGTCAATGATCTTGACATCTCAAACACTTCGGTCTCAGATCACGGGATCAAAGCTTTGGCAACTTCTCCCAACCATCTAAATATTCAGGTTCTCTCCGTTGGAGGCTGCTCAGCGGTTACAGACAAAAGCAAGGCATGCATACAAAAACTCGGCCGCACGCTTGTGGGATTAAACATCCAACGTTGCGGTAGAATCAGCAGTAGCACCGTCGATACCCTTCTGGAACATCTATGGAGGTGCGATATACTTTACTAAACCCGAAAAGAAACCACTTTTTTCCCCTGCAAAACCTTAGTATCAGTCAAGTCCTTTTTCTAGGTTTTGGTCGCTAAAAAACCCGTAGATTTCACCTAGAACTCAGTTTCTTTCCCGGGACGCAACAGCTGTTTTTTCTCAAATTTTTAGCAAGCTCCTTCTTAAACAAAGGAGCTTGTTTCTACAACTGTTGTGTTCTTGTGGATCATGTGAGTGAGTTTTCTGGTAATCTAATTAGGGTTATAGTCTCTTGACCGTCTTTTTGGAGTCGTTGTCTCTCTTTCTTTATGTCTTTATGTTTCAGTCAAGTTCTTGTGGGAGTCCTTGTTCTTTGGTTTAGAGTCGCGGTGGTGCCTTTTATCTTCTTCCCTTGTCGAGCTTTTGGCAATGGCGGTTTTAGCCGCCATTACAGCTCTTCGGAGTTGTTTTTTTCTGTGTTTGTATTCTGCCAAAAGCTCTGTTTTTTTTTTCCCACCTTGTTTAAGGCACTATCTCTACTACTAATCATTGTATAAGCTTTCCTTGAACATGTACTACCGTTTGTAGTAGTTATCAAATGCTAAATTAATCTAGAGATCATGCCAGTAATATGACGTTTCGCGCTATGTTCATCAGTGGACTGATCGCGTCCGGTGAGAATTTCCGGGCGAATAGAAACGGATCCTTCCTTGTTCGGCCGCGGTCCCCGTACCTAGGCCGTGCATTTCTCAGCTTTGTTATAAGTCCAGCTTTAACCTCGGACGGTTTATATGTCCGGGGATGACCATGGTTGTTTACGCTCCAATCAACGTGCGTGAGCGTAGCGGATACACACCCGTGCGGATCACGCATGTTGAGGAGAGTAGCGAAGTAATGCTCCTCGGGGTAACACGTTTCTTTTCTTAAGCATGGCTTGTTGAACTTGGACCATATGTCCATGTCACTCACGACTATCCGGGCATGGGCTCGTGTTAATGTCCAGAACTGTGAGCCTATTCGAAACTCCCCGGGTGGAACCTCGGGGAGCATCGCATAAGGTCCACGCGCTGCCCACCTATCGTACCACCCTGGTTCGTCTTTGAGAATCTCGATAAAGCTCTTTGTGGAGGAGATAAGTGTGTTGTAAGTGAAATTGAAGGAGTGAAGTGGAATGCAAGAAGGGGAGAGAAGGATAAACATGTAGTTTGACGGGTCATCGAGAAGTGCGTGAGCTAGTAAACGACGCGCGGCTGAGATGAGCGTTGGAGTGTGTCGGTAAGCGGGTTTTGAGTAAGGTATGATCCGGTCATTAAACTTGCCGAATAGACCTGGCTGGTGTTTTTGAGTCGGGTCTACATGGATGTACACATTGTAGAGAGACTTATTACCATAGGTTTGATTGAAGAAAAGCTCCCAAACCGGTGCGAGTGGAAGAGAGTTTGTTGTTAAGAACATGAAAGCTAGTTTCTTAGGCAATTTTGGTGGTGGGTTTGGATCAACTTTAGAAGCTAGACCAAGAAGCATCTCATCGTGATCCAACAATGGCCGAGAAGTAAAAGTACTATTGGTATTTTGTACTACTAAGAAGCCTGGCTGAGAAACCGTGACAGTGATGTCTAGTCGAGGAGCCTTTAAAGTCATGACGATGGCTAAAGGCACGCAGACAAGTAGAATGAAATACAAAGCCAACATTTTATTTTGAATTAAAAGTCACTTTTGCAACCATCACACAATGTAATTGTCACATAAGTGAGATAAAACCTTTTGAGTATTTATAACAACACATCTCACAATACTTTTCTTTTTCTGACAAAGCAATAAAAAAAATAGAAACGTAGATGGTATGGTGCTTCACATTGTTTGCATTGTGAGAAAGCTTTATACGTTTTTGTAATATTATTTGACCAATTTGGTTTACGAAAACGTGATCCTTTTCTTGTTACACAATACTCTTTTACGATATGCTTTATTCACATTTTTATTTTCTTTATTACTTTTTTCTAATTTTTGAATATTTTTGCTTTCAACAGAAATCATTCAAACCTATGTTACGCAAATCCATGAGTCGAATGAATTTACGGATCGCAAAGACGTAAATATTGTAAATTTTTTCCCCATCTTGAAAGAGGTGTGATTACAACATTTAGGTAAGGCCCATGAACAAAATATAGAGCCAGCCCAAAAAATGAGTTACGATAAACATAGACGGATTAAAGTTGAGTTGCAGAAAAATTGTGGAAACTTCTAAGTGTTAGTTTCAGAAATATGTCATAGCCATTGAGAATATCCGACTGCTTACATATGATTGAAAATGATTGTCTCTTAGAGCAATTAAATGAGCCCCTCTGTTCCACCTAGGCATGGACAAACTAACCGTAACCGAAACCGAACCGAAAAATCGGTAACCGAAAGCGAATCGAAACCGAAAAAATTAAAAATTACCTGAACGGTTCCAAATTTCGAGAACCGAAAAAACCGGGACAAAACCGAAGCAAACCGCAATATTTCGGGTAACCGAATAGAACCAGAAATACATAAAAATATCTGAAAATATTCAAAAATACCTAAAAATATACAAAAATATCCGAAAATATCCGAAAATAACCGAAAATACCCAAAAATTTATACCCGAATGGATACTTACATCAAACAGAACCGAACTGGAACCGAATAGAAACCAAACTGAAATATTTTAGGAACCGAATGGTTCCAATTTTTGAGAAACGAAAGAAACGAACCGAATCCGAACGGGTAATCGAACGCTCATGCCTAGTTCCACCCCCACCCCACCCCACCAATCAAACCAGAGGGTTGTTTTTGTCGGCAATTCAGATCACCACGAGTCGACCCGATAACCCTTAATCCCACACAGGGAGATTCAAATCACAACGGACTGATTCAGTGGCCTTTAAACCTCACATACGGGGGTATTCGCACATATGCAAGATCGGGTTCGAACTCGCGACCAGGCCCGACCCACATAGGGTGGACAGAGGTGCGACGGTCCATGGGCCTATCACCCAAATTAAAAAAATTTGTTAACAAATGGGGGTCCAAAAAAATTTTATGTGTTTTGGGACTCAAAAGTTTTAGTTGTAATATTATAAAGAGTGTAATGGGCCTATTTTTCTTTTTTACCCTAGAGACTTAAAATTTTTTGGGCCGGACGTGCTCGCGACCCCAGATTTATGAGAGGGCACCTTGTCTATTGGGCTAAAACTCCTTCTCAACCCGAAAGTAATTAATTCGACTGGAAAGATATTTTATTCCTAAATTTCTTATTTTTACTATTATAAAGCCTAACTTATTTTATTCCTAGTGATATGGGTCGAAAACTATTTTTACCAAGTGTTATAGCGGCCTAACTTTATGGAATTGAAACCAAACTGAGTTAACTGATTATACTACTATATTGTTCTAAGTGTCTTAAATATATTACATGACCAAACAACTACGGCATGCAAACATACGTTCCTTTAAAGTTCATATGAAACACCAAAAGAAAAAAAAAAAAAGTTTTAATCAAATTATTTAGAACGATAATCTTTTCATTAGGTGAAATAACACAAAGACAACAACCCCAAAATAAAATAATAAAGAAACATAACACAAAGGAAAGAATCAAAACCCTAACTACAAAAGTGAACCCATTATAATCATTGAGTAGGTTTAGTATTTATTAGCAAGACCAGACTCAGTGTCGTATTGAAGTTATTGTCCATGCGAGTGAGATTCAAAACCTACTTGACGTTTCCAGATGCAATTCTTTATGCATGTTACTATGCAACCCGTTACAGGTAAGAGCATCATTATCGTAGAAACTCATTAAGAGGCTCTTCATAATTTTTTTTATTATTATTCATTTGACATATTTTTTTTTTAAATTAAAAATCTACCGATCGCGGACAGCCACGTGTCGGTAGGGCCCGCGAACAATGGAAGAAACTCTCCAATACCGTTTCTTATTTCGGGGTCGCAAGGAACGGTCTCTTATACACACGTGGGGCCCGTGCAATTTTTTATTATAAAAAAAATAGATACGGGGTTAGCAACCCCGATAATGATGCTCTAAAGAGACGAAGATGATTAAGACGACAAGAAAGGACTCCATCACTAACTCTACCAATATCTAATTTGGGATTAATGCTTTTAGTTGTTGATTCTTCTTCTTCTTCTTCTTCTATAAGGCTTTCTCACCGAGAGATTCTATAATTTATATATATATATGTAGTCATTGGGATGCTTATTTAAATCACATTAGGATTAGGATTAGTGATTATAGTTTTTAGTATTTATGATTTTAGGATTATTAGGGTTCCTTGTTGGTTATGTAGTATTAGTTAAAAAGCCCAATTAATGTCTAGGTACATCTTTGTTTAGATGGGCTTTCGAGTACACTAGCTCGGATGAGGCTTCCGTAAACCGGTATCTAATGAACTTTTCACATTTATTTCTCGATTATCTCCTTCAGAAAATACCAGAGTAAATCAATGTTCCAAATAACTATGTCTAGACTAGGGGTGGGCAAATTATATGGATCCGAAAAACCGATCCAGATCCGAACCAAAAAATAAGGAACCGAACCAAACCGAAAACCTTTAAATATTTGAACGGTTTCTATAGAAATATTTTTCGTGTACCCGAACCGAACCGGAACTAAACAGGGATTCGATCGGGTACCCGAAATACCCAAACTTTTTATAATTTTATACAAAAATATTTATTTTTAATATTAATATATTAATTTTTTGGTTTTATTTCGGATAATTCGGGTTTTTTTGGTTTTTTTCGGATAATTCGGTTCAGTTTTTTCGTTTTTTTTCGAGATTTTAGGATTTTCCGGGTTTCAGATCCGTTTAAAATTTCAAAAACCGATCCGGATCTGAGATGATCCGATTCGAACCGATCTGAAAATTCATCGGATCCGAAACGGATCCTAAATAGAAGGATTCAAAGATCCGAGATCCGAAGGATCCAAACCGGAACCAGTCCGAGGATCTGAATGTCCACCCCTAGTCTAGACTAGGACTGAGAAAAAAACTGAATCCTAAAATCCATACAAAACCCGAACTGAGTCCAAATCATAAACATGTAAAACCCGAAAAATCGAAAAAAAATTGGAGAAACTTATAAAAAATATCCGAGCCCGAAAAAAGTATTGGATTTTCCCGGATTTTAGTTGTTCTAGAAAACCCGACGCGAACTCGAAGAATTTTTCAAAAACCCGAATGGATTCTATAAGGCTGGAGCTTGAGATCCAAACCAGAACCGAATTTGACCCAAACTAAAGGAGACCCTGAACGTCCAGACCTAGTCTGGACATTCGGTTCTTCGGTTCCATTCAATTTGGTATTTTCGGTTTTTGATTCTTTTGACTTTCGAAAATTGAAACTATTCTGTTTCAAAATATTTCTATGGACAAGTTGCGATTGAGTTAAGTAACCATTCATATACTTGTTTTTGGATACGTTTGAATGTTTTTGTTTATTTTTAGGTTTTTATGGGTATATGTCTAGGTATTTTCGGATATTTTTGTATTTTGAAATACTTTCGTTTCTATTTGGTCATTCAAAATATTTTAGTTAGGTTCAATTCTGGTTTTCGGTTTTCTAAATTATTTTTATCATCTAAATCGGTTCAATTCGATTTTTCGGTTCAATTTTTTGATTCCGGTTATTATACTACTCTTGCATCCAATTTTCACTATTTTAACTCTTCGTAAGAGTTATAACTAAAAAGCATAAAAACCCTTAAAAGATATGCCACAAAAAGTCTTAAACTTCAAAGGATTTGACATTTGGTGATGAATTTGGCCAGAAACCAAAACAATACAAAAACAAGAAACCTTATCTCTTTGAAGCCTCATCAAGACATCACATGTGGGATCATAAAATTGTTGTGGCATGTGGGTCATATAACTCATGACTTCTTTCACATCCCAACGCCTATTTTCATTTCTCATAATAAATTTGTTTTTGCTTTGCTTTGCTATGTCTTTTTGTTTGGATAAAAATGAAAAAGTACATGAACGTGTATGTATAAAATACTCATTGCTTAACGTTATCCGATCACTTGTGGTGATTTCTTTTGTTGTAAAGAGAATTGTATATGTCGAAAAAATCGTCAGCCACAGATTTACATGTTGTAGAAAATTCTTTTGACGCAATACCGTTCGTGGAGTTGCTTATTGTGATCATGACATAAATTTAAGAAAATTTGTAACTTTTGGCTATTCATGCAAACTCCTCGAACCGAAAAGATCTTGGATTCGAACTGCGCAGAGAAGGCTTGACTCGCTAAAGATACGTATCTTAATTGGTTTGACTTCGCTCTGAAAAAATTAGAGATCCACGGACTCTAAACCTCACAGTCACTAAAAAGACTTTTTTTCTTGCTAAAGTTTATAATTTTCTTCTTTTTCTCACAATATGAAATTTTTTATTACTATATGTAACAGATTAAACACATTTGCATGTTAATATTATGTTTATCCATTTTACTGTAAAATTGAATAATTATCATCCATTCAAATATCTCTTAGTTATCTCAGCATCTAATAACATTCACGTCCGTCCGTCCATCTCTTGTGTTCGGCGTTCTTTTCCTATATCGACAATACCCACATTATCCAATGGTCGAAAATTTTATTCTGAAAGGCTTTAAACAGTTGTTTATTGTTTTTACAAATCTATCAATCGATTTTTGTTGTTGTTGTATTTACTCGCACGATATCAAAAATCATTTTCTCATAAATCATCCATCTTAATCTTACTCCATTACATGCCATAAAATAGTAATTTATACGAAAAAATTAAAGTATTTTGGTAGATATATAAATTAATTCTTTTCACATTGTAGTTTCTTCATTCGTAAATTAGAATATCATAAATTTAAATACTAAAGATATTCGTATCGTACATAAACGTTTATACATTGGTCAGCACATAACACTATTATTTAAATTAGTACATTGTGTTAGAGCACCTCCATTGGATATGCTTAAGTGAGATCCTTAAAAAAACAATATTTTAATCTAAATAGTTAAGGATTCTAAAAATTTTGAGAATTTTGACAACATTTCACTATAAAAAATATTATTTTTTATTTTATTTTATTTTTCTTAGAACACTTGTGAGAACACATCAATGCTTATAATAAATAATAAAGGAAAAGAATTCTTAAAAGCCTTAATTAAGGATTGCTCTTTAAGGAGTTTCTTGACTGTTCGCGGCGCCCACTGCCACGTGGCGGTCCGCGATTTGCTGGATTTTTTTTTAATAAATCCGGAAAAAAAAATTAAAAGCTGAATAGTTAAGGATTTTTGAGGACACTACAAGAAACTGGTCATTTAGCAACGAATTTTAGCAACGATTTAGCAGCGTCGTTAATTAGCGACGAATTACCGACGATCGTCCTTAATTCGTCGTTAGTTAATGACGAAACAAATCGTCGTTAAATAGTTGTATATTAGCGACGATTTACCGAC
>OVAN01006077.1:0-22079 GCA_900406275.1 Anastatica hierochuntica | reverse complement strand
ACAAAACAATCTTTATCTTGTTTACAAAAATTTAAAGTTGAATTTGGTTTTGATAATTTATATACCGCGGACCCTATTGGATTAAGCGGTGGGCTTGCTATCTTTTATTATAATGAAATAAATTTGGATGTTTTATTTTCCAATAATCGTATTATTGATGTAAATGCTTCTTTTTATGGATTTAAAGTTTCAATCTCCTTCGTTTATGGGGATCCCGTGGCTGCGAATAGGGGTATTGTTTGGGATAAACTGGTGGAAATAGGGTCGAATAGAAAAACCGCTTGATTGATCATAGGTGACCTTAACGAATTAACCGGGAATCATGAGAAAAAGGGGGGCAAAATGAGATATGTGGTATCCTTTATCCCCTTTAATCAGATGTTGAGTCACTGCGGGATGATGGAGCTCTCGTGTGCAGGGGATAAATTGTCATGGAAAGGTACACGGAATAATCGGCATGTAAGATGTAAGCTCGATAGAGCGGTTGGAAACGTGGAATGGCACAACGTTTTCGGTCATTCAAAGGTATAATATTTAGCACGGATTGGGTCCGATCATAGACCAATTTTGCTAAAGTCCAATTACAAAGCGGAGAAATATTACAAAAACTTCCGTTTTTACAAGCGGTGGATAGGGAAGGAGGGCTTTGCAAAGGCTATTGAAGGCGGATCGCAACGCACCCGGAATTTTTGGATCCCAGGTCTTGTGGATAAAGTTCGCAATTGTCGGAATTCAATCTCTTGGTGGAGGAAAAAAAATGTTCCACCAGGTAAGGAGAAGATTGACTCTTTGAAGGAAAAGTTGGAGGAGGCGCAAAATGATGACTCGGTCTCTCCAGGTGATATCATAGATATTAAAAGGAAATTGCATGAGGCCTATAAGGAGGAAAAGATTTACTGGAAACAGAAGAGTAGGAACTTGTGGTTAAAATAGGGTGATAAGAATACAAAGTTTTTCCACGCCACAACCAAGCAAAGAAGGGCGCGAAACCGGATTTCGGAATTATTTAATTCACGGGGAGAATGGGAGGACCACCCGGAGGGAATGGAAGCCATAACAATAGAATATTTTAATGTTCTGTTTAAACCTACCGGGGCGGGGGATTTCACTCAGGTTCTTGAGAATGTTGATCCTGTTATTACTGACAGCATGAATCAATCATTTACTCGAGATGTAACGGAAAATGAAGTCAAGGTGGCGCTTTTTGCTATGCATCCAGAGAAAGCCCCTGGGCCTGATGGGATGACAGCTTTGTTTTTCCAACGTTACTGGGGGATGATGAAGGAGGATTTAGTTCGTCTGGTTAGGGATTTCTTTAGAACTGGCAAATCTGATGCTCGATTGAATGAAACTAATATTTGTCTTATACCTAAGACGGGGCAACCTAAGAGGATGTCAGAACTTAGGCCTATTAGCCTCTGTAATATGGCTTACAAGATTATTTCTAAACTCCTATGCTTGCGGTTAAAAAATTTCCTACCCCGCATCATCTCAGACACACAGTCGGCTTTTGTCTCTGGAAGATTGATTACGTATAATATTTTAATTGTTCAGGAAATGTTCCATGGTTTGCGTACTAACAAAAGGTGTCGACATGACTTTATGGCTATTAATACGGATATGAGTAAAGCATATGACAGGATCGAATGGTCATTCCTGGAGGCGACCCTAAAAAAGTTAGGATTTGGGCAAAGGTGGATATCTTGGTTAATGTGGTGTATTCATTTGGTTTCTTACAAGATACTTTTTAATGGTCGACCGACGGGGAATATTGTCTCCCAGAGAGGGCTAAGGCAAGAGGATCCTCTGTCACCGTACCTATTTATTATTTGTACGGAAATACTGATTGCGAATATTAAACGTAAGGAACGGGAAAGAGCTATAACGGGGGTCTGGATAGCCCATCATAGCCCGACAATTTTACACCTTCTTTTTGCAGACGATAGCCTCTTCTTTTGTAAGGCAAAGGTTTCACAATGTCAAGCTATTCTGGATGTTTTGAGTGATTATGGGCATGCTTCAGGGCAAGTAATAAATTTTGATAAATCATCGGTGATGTTTGGGAAAAATGCTCCGGATCAGAAAAAGGTATCGCAGAAGACAATGTTAGGCATTTCAAAGGAGGGAGGTATGGGCACATATCTTGGGATCCATGAGAGTTTGGGGGGTTCCAAAAGTCAGATTTTTAATTTTGTCAAAGAACGGTTAGGAGACCGAGTGAATGGCTGGTCATCCAAGTTCCTATCTAAGGGGGGCAAAGAGATCCTGATCAAATCGATTGCTTTTGCATTACCCACTTATGTCATGTCATGTTTTAAGCTTCCCCAAGTGTTAACTACTAAGTTAACTAGCGCGATTTCTAAATTCTGGTGGAGCTCTAATGGATGTCATCGCGGTCTCCATTGGGTTGCATGGGACAAATTATGTATACCAAAAGAGAATGGAGGCATAGGCTTTAGGTCTCTGGAGGATTTCAATACAGCCTTATTGGCTAAACAATTATGGAGGTTAATTCAATTTCCTGGATCACTAGTGGCTCGGGTGTTGCGTGGTCGGTATTTCAGGAAGGTTCATCCATTAAACGCAAGGAAGCCCCATTCACCCTCTTTCGGGTGGAAGAGTATTTTCTCCACTCAGGATTTGCTTAGGCGAGGCATTAGGATACATATCAGGTCTGGGATAAATACATCGGTTTGGCATGATTCGTGAATTCCGGATGATACTCCGAGGCCACCAAGAGGTCAGGGAAGACTGAGGTATCCTACGCTAAAGGTACAACAATTGATTGACCCACAACCGAAGGATTGGCATGTGCCACTTTTACATGAATTATTCGAAGTCGCACTATTACATACGATGATGTGGTTTGGCACTTTACCAAGTCGGGACATTATACTGTTAAATCGGGCTATAAACTTTTAAACTCTCTGGAGATAGCTCGGATTAATAATAATGGCTAGGGACCAGGTTTAGAAGCTTTGAAAGCCTTCACATGGAAAATAAAATGCCCTCTGAAGATTCAACATCTTCTTTGGCAAATCATAATAGGAAGTATGGTGGCAACTAGTGAACTAATTCAAAGGGGGGTTCATTGTGTCACAATTTGTAAGAGGTGTGTGGCTCTTGTGTGGAAACAATTAATCATAAATTTTTGAGTGCGTCTTGATCCAGCGTATTTGGGATCTTTACAAGGACCAAACAGGACAGAGAGTCTTTCCTACGGATGCACTTTACCCTAATATGGCTCACCTTTTTTGGCATAAGCCGGTGCGGACTCGGGATAGTGATAGACCCGATCTCTTTCCATGGATAATTTGGCTAATTTGGAAAGCGAGGAATAAAATGGTTTTCCAAGGAGTACAGTTGGATGTCGCGAAGTTACTCCGCTCAGCAGAGACAGATGCTATAGCTTGGAACGATGCACAAATTGCTTCCACCTCGGATGAGGAGAGGCTTTATTGCGAACCGAACACTCCGGATGGTTTACTTTGTCGAATAGATGGCTCATGGAAGCAATCAGATCCTACTTCAGGACTTGGATGGATATGCCTCACGAAAGATGAGGAGGTAATTTTCATGGGGGCGAAATGCCAACGCCGGAGTCTTTCACCACTTCATGCGGAGCTCGTAGCTCTGCTATGGGCAATGATAGAATTGCATGATCGCAACATAGACTGCCAGTTCATCCAGACGGACTGTACAGAGCTCATCAGTATCTTTCAGCATCCGGAGGACTGGCCAGCCCTTCATACTCAACTTCAGGATTACCAGCAACTTCGTGGTTTCTTCACAGAGTTCTCGTTGATGCACTTTTCGCGGACACTAAACACGCAAGCAGATAATCTGGCGCGAAGATCTCGTTCTTTTTTAAATGATTTTTTTTATGTAGACACAATCCCTCCGAATTGGCTTTCCACTTCGAGAGTTAGTTAATTTTAATGTGTGGTTGACAAAAAAATGTCATTATAATATCAATAAAAATCATGAAACATAAAAAGTTACTAACTCAAAATGAATGGTAAATATATATATATATATATATATATATATATATGGACGATAATATTTTGTTACTTTAAAATTTTAAAAGTATGGTAGTTTTAATTTTAAGTTAGTTATCAATTTTTATATGCAAAAAATTATTAAATTGATGCTAAATCGTTAAATGATTAAAATATTTATGGGTTTGATACTTGGATCCATAAGATATTATCTTTTCGTTTCAAATCCATAAGATATTATCATATTAATAACATTTATCTTTAACCATATGTTTTTATGACCGCAATATTGATATAGATCCACGAACTATATATTTTTCTTTTGGATAATTGTAGGATAAAAAACGATTATTGGTCTTACAAAATAAAATTAATCTTATAAATTTTTGTTTTACTTATTTAGTTTTAATGTGAACATATTTTTTGTAAAATAATTTAGAAAGAGAAAGAAAAATTGAAATTTTTTTAAAAAATTTTAATAAGAAAGAAAAATTTCATGTTATCAAATTCTTTTTTTACTAACTTGATTTTATTTTTCCATTTTTAATATCACTTAACTTTGTAAATTAGCTGAATTTTTATTTTGAAAATTAGTATTACATATAAATTTTTGATAACCATCTTCTTGTTTAATATCGTTCAAATTCACTTTACATTTAAATTATAAGATTTCAATTCTAAAATAATTGTCTTTTATTCTAACCAAAAATTGATTATTGATTTGATCAATTTATATACAAATTATATATAAGCTAGATACATATCCACACAATGTTGCGATTTATTTTTATTAACTATCACATCTATCTTATGATTAAAATACATATAAGAGTAGTACATATAATTTATTAAAAATACATTAACCACATCATTATTGTGCATCTTTATCGATCCATATTATACTTACTCGTATATTATATTTTTTATAGTAACCAAAGATATCATTTTATTAAAATTTAAAATTACAAATATATGAAATCTCTAACTATTTTGTAGGTCTTTATAATCCAGTTTTTTAAAAATCAAGTTTAAAATAAATTAAAAATTTTGGATTCTTTCAACAAGAATTCTCGTTTTTTTTTTGGAGATGACATTGCAAATAAAATATTATTCAATCATTTTTGAAACTATTGCTCAATTACTTAATACGAAAGAACCAATGAAGTTAGAAAAAACTTAGAATAATATTTAGTTTTAACGATTAAAACTTAAGTATTTTGGTTGTGATGTGTAAATATATGAATATTTTGATAAGTGAAACTAAAAAAGATGTGTATTTATATTTTATTTTGATTGGTAATTCATTTTAAATTTTTGATGAGGTGTCAACTTTTCATAACATAAAAAATATTTATGTGTTGTCATTTGGAGAGGCTTTAATGTTATTATGATTTTATGGTTTGGATAAAATTACATATCATACGATTTACATGATAAAATTGAATCATATCTTGACCTTGTTAGGTTTTCTTCGGTCCAATTTTAACTCAAACACCACCCCCTGTCTTAGCTCTTACACTTATTTTGTGCAATATTAGTAAATATGTATCTTGCTAAAGCAAATGTTGAATCCATGAAATTTATTTGTCTTCAAATCGAATTTTACAAGAAGGGGCCAATGGGCTTGTCTGTCATTAGTCATTACATATGGTACTATTTTGGTAATTGAAAATGCTTGTTTAACGATTTGTTGATGATTAGCTTGTTGTCTACCGTAGAATTTGTCCGCTTGATGGGCCCGTCTAGTTTAGAGGCGTGAGATGTGTTGATCTCCGAGATTATAAACCATAATATGAGACAATGGGATTAGACAAAAATCGACTCCCTAGCACATCATCTTGCTCCTCATGTTCGACTACTACAACTAAGTTTTGTTGCCACAAGTGATTGCCTGGTTTGGTTACGTGATAAGAACGGTATATACTCTGTTAAGTCTGGCTATTCTTTGTTACGGGAGGCACACGCAAGCTCTCATCACCCACACTTTGCATGGAGTAAGTGTATCTGGACTTTAAAAACTTTGCCAAAGATTCGAACTTTCCTTTGGAAAGCTATGGTTGGAATCTTGCCGTTAGGTGATTAGCTTCATTCATGCAATATTGTTCAGGATCTCCGGTGTAAACGGTGCAAGGCGTTTGAAACAATAGACCATGTTTTGTTGCATTGTGAATTTGCCCAACGCCTTTGGGAGCCGGTTCCGATTGATATCTCTGTTTTTCCGTCTGCTCTGACTTTGATGGAGTTCCTTTCTCGTGGCTATTCCCTGAGGAATCTACCCCCGGTGAACTTGCAGGTCGCTTGTCTTTATGTGTGGGGGTCTTGTGGTCCTTGTGGAGGGCTAGGAATGATTTAGTGTTTGCGGATAAAGCCTCCACCATTGGTGATGTCTTAACTAGTGCAATTATTAACGCTAAGGAGCAGATATCAGCTTAGCTTGCTCAAGTTTTGGACCACTTTGGCGGCCTCCGAAGGTGGATATTACTCGGTGGTGTTGCTTTGTGGATGCTGCGTGGGACTCAGCTACGTCCTTGTGTGGTTTGGCATGGTTCTTTTGTTCCTCCGCTAAGGTATTGGTGAGTGAGTTCTCTGAATCAATGGGCAACGTCCCATCTCCGCTAGTCGCCGAGGCTATGGCGGCCATTGGTGTTGTTTCATCAGCGGTGGCGAATGGCTTTTCTTACCTACGGGTCTTGTCGGATGCTCAGGTTGTGGTTCATCTGCTTAATAATACTAACTTTAGTAATAATGAGATTCATTCTTTGCATGTTGACATTAGAGAGTTCATTCCATACTTTGAGTTTATTTCTTTTACGTTTACCCCACATGATAAGAATTCATATGTGGATCCCTTAGCCAAACGGGCTTTGTTGGTTTCCCGTTCTTTGAATTTTGAAGATTAATAAATTGTTTTCATTTCTGAAAAAAAAGAAGATGATTAGCTTGTTGAAGTTTAAACGATAAGAAAATTAAATTAAATTTCTCCTTGAACATCTGAAACTCTTGAAATTACCGCAAGGAATCAAATTGTGTATGTGATCATAATTCTTTTTGGCTTTGATCTTTACTTGCGATTGGGTTTGTTGCATATAAATAAACGATAAAAGATAAAATTTGTTCGCCATTTTTGTTGGAATTCGTAACGATTTAAAAACGATTTATAAATATATTTATGAATGAATAGCCTGGAACCGTGCAAATTATTGACTTTGAATCTAATCTCCAACTATCCAATATACCTGGAAAATACGTAGCAGAAGTGTGACTTAATTTGGATCAAGGTTTCTAAGCACTCGAAGTGTCGTGCCTCTATCGGTATCCACACGCACATAAATTGAATTGAATCGGGGAGCTAGCGTCGTTTGAGATCAGATCACAAAATAAGACAAACAATTTGTCTCTGTATAATTTTATGGATTATGAATCTATTGCTTAGGTGTGTGACCCTATAGGATCGTATAATATTAGCAATAGATTCATAATCCATAGATTATAAGCGATCTCTAGCAAAACATTATAACCACCTAATATTATCTGACTTGTCGAGCCTCGACACAACAACTTTATTTAGAGTAAAGTGCAAATGATTTCAGGACATTCCCAACAATCTCCCACTTGTACTGGAATAATCTATTCTTATAATCTCTTTGTCCAAATATCTCGATCTGACCATAAGGCAAGAAAAAATGTCATCTTTATATAGTCAAACCACGTTTACCGAACTCTGATTTATACTGACTAAAAAATGATTGACATTCACCTCGTTTGAGCATGGCCATACATTTCTCAGTATCAAATCTTTGATAGGCCTAGAGGTATCTCTCCCATTATATAGGTGGGACAAATCCCCTCTTGTTCCATCCATGATCCTTAGACACTTCCAAGTACCCCAATCAATACCTTTATAATCACCTTTTACGGCTAACGTTTGACAAAGTCAAAGTGGACTAATCCATGTATAAGAAAATATAATGAACTTAGATCAAAGGACTATACTTCATAGTTGTAATGAGAACTCGATTGACATCCGTATAAAAATCTTGTAGAGTTCTCATAGTGGGTCAGTCTGATATTGTGTTCTCTAACACATCTATCTATGTGATTGACTTTAATACAACATATCAATGACTCCATGAAATTTAGTCATCAGTCACCTCACATAGTAGTCATTCATAGTTATTAATGTCTCTGCTTAATAACTTGATTATGAACCTCAATAATTTATGTCTTTTATCACTTATAGGGTTTCATGATGAAGTCACGTACTTGATGACCTAGAAGAACGATATAAATTATTTTGGGACCATTATTCAATTATCCAATAATCAAATAATACATGAAACTAATTTCATTACTTCAAACTTAGAAAATTCTATGTTTACCTGAACATCAATTCCAAGAACCAAAGCTCCCACTAAACCCAAGATCATATCTTTCAAAATCTAATATGACTTTTATACTTAATTCACTCAAGAGGTTTATTAAGAAACCATAAAGTCTTACTTCCACTAATCTTTTAGAAATTATCTTTTATTAGAAAAGAATTTGTCCAAGTAACAAACAATTTGTTCTTTACTTCATCGTTGAATTCTTTGAACATTTCAAAGAATCGGGTAAGTGAATTATCATATAAACATAACCATTAATGAAGTAGTAACTTTCTTTGACTTTTAAAGTAATTATTTCTCATACATATCTATGTATTTGCTCTTTCACTGTTCTTAGTGATTGAGCGTTCGTCATTTTTCGGTAAACTAAGAGCACATAACTCATTAGATTCTAAATCAAATGAGTTTAGAAAATCCATCGCTATGAAATTCCAAATGTCTCAATTACACGGTCCAAATGAGAAAGTCAAAATAAAAGTCAGATTTCAGTCATAAGAAGATTTAAATGTTATAGACGATTAGTCTCTGGCTTAGAACATAAATCTCATTCTCTAATGAAACTTTATCATAAATTTTCATCACAATAAATCTAAAACTTGATTTATTATAAATATCAAAATTTTCCAAATCCAAATTTAAAGAAAATAATAATCTTACTCACAATAAATTGATAAAGGAAACCTTAACTTCTAAAGCCAGTTCTATAAAAAAATAACATGTTCTACAACTGATCCAACAACTCTTGCTCAATTCCATTGGTACGTCCATTTTATTCTTTCTCCATAACTCTACTTGTGTTTGGGTTCTGCACAGTTTCATAAACGTGAGTACCACAACTGGTATCTAATACCCCAAGAGTATAATTAACTTAGTAACATTTACTTCTATAACATTTTACCTGGAGAAGAAGATTCATAACTCTTCTTTTTCAGGTCCTCCAACTACTTCTTGCAGCTTCTCTTCCAATGCCCAGTGCCATTACAATAATGGCTCTTGTCATAACCAGAAGGACTAGATTTAGACTTTACGAAATGTCCAGACTTTTTAGGATTCTCAATCCAGCCCGTTTTGCCATATCCTTTGTCTTTACCATGTTTCTTAAACTTCTTACCCTTTTGTGCCATCAGGACATTAGGATTTTCCTTCTTGATGTTTGGCTCAACAGTTTTAAGCATTCCATGCAACTCAATCAAAGTATTTGTCAAGTTTTTCATGTTATAGTTCATAACAAACTGATCATAACTCGACGGTAATGATTGTAGGATTATGTCAGTAGCCAACTCTTGATTCATAGGGCAATCCAGTTTTGCCAAGTTATCGATATAACCCATCATCTTGACAACATGTGGGCTGACTGGATTTTCATATGGCAACTTGCATTCAATGAGAGATTTAACCTTTTTATATCTCTCAGTTCGTGCTTATTTCCGAAACATTCCTTTCAGACTAGCTATCATGTCTACCTATGACTACATGTTCTCATACTGCTTTTGTAAGTCTGAGTTCATGGTATCCAACATAAGACAACACACATCAACCCTATCACTGACATGCTTATCCCAAGCATTCATTTCTGCTTGAGAAACATTTGACTTAGGCTTTTCCGGAAGCTCCTTTTCTATGACATATTCCTTATTTTCCTGTTTGAGAACAATTCTGAGGTTGCGGTACCATTCAACAAAATTCGATCCGTTGAGTTTTTCCTTCTCAAGGACGGATCGAAGTGAAAAGGCATTGTGGGAGTTTGACATAACTGTCATAAAAGAACAAAAAATTTTAAATTGATGTTCGGGAATTTTAAGCATCCTCAACAATTAAGGACACTCTCATTACACTCAAAACTAGTTTTCCTCAAACTGAGTATAATGAACCAAGATCCATATTTCACATGAATTCGAGTGAGTTTTGGCTCATCGCCCGAATGCAAGCTATTTAGGTAAGCCACCACATTGCTAGTTATATCAAAT
Source organism: Anastatica hierochuntica (assembly GCA_900406275.1). NCBI lineage: Eukaryota > Viridiplantae > Streptophyta > Magnoliopsida > Brassicales > Brassicaceae > Anastatica > Anastatica hierochuntica. The sequence goes on along the minus strand of OVAN01006077.1, from coordinate 11,726 downwards.
ATAACTTTTGGTCGTGGATGACATCTGATACCTAATTCAACTCTATGTCTCTAAGCTCATAACTGTTTTGATAGCCTAGTCAAATGAACCAATCTCTTTTCAAATGGTAAGCATTACCATCTGCCTCACTGATGAAATTGCGAACACCCTGCTTGGTAGACCCATCACACAACGAAATAAGACAGTTGACAAGATTGGGAGACATCAAAATACTTGATATTATTTGAGGAACTTAATTTTAATTCAATTTATATTTTAAAATTTATATCTAATATAAATTATTAAAATTTAAGTAATACATATCTAATACGTATATTTAATTGGATTATATATAATTAAGTTTATTTTAATCAAATTAAAATAAAATAATTATCATGTAATTAAATTTAATTAATAATAAATATTAATGAAATCTGGAATGTTATCCAAATTATTATATATTAAAAAATTAATTACTTTTATTAAAGTAAATATATGATTCATCTATATCCATACACGTATATATTCTAAATCTCAATAACATAATAACATGTATATCTCTATATACACAATAGACATCAACAATAATATCAATTTTCCAAAAACTAATATTTTTAAATTGTTGATAAATCTAACCAAAAACTTTATATCCTAATCAAATTAGAATTTGAAAATAAAATACTATAATTTTTTTTTATATTTAAAATTTATACCTAATATAAATAAATATAACTTATATATATTTCATATGTAATTTTTAACTGAATTAAAAATAACTAGATTTACTTTAATAATATTAAAAAAAAAGAAGCAAAATCATCGTTTGACTTCACCAAATATTAATGCATGTGACAAATGTTTGTCTTCCAGATAATTGATCCAATACTCAATTGCTAAACCAAAGCAATGGACCGAAAATAAACTTGATTTAATAAATAAAACCAAAAGCATGTACCGGCAAATCGAATGAAAAAACATCATTAATTATGCGAGACAAACGTTCTCGAATAATTTAATCGATATTAAAATAAGTTATGAGAAAGCATGAACGAATGTGACAAAATTATTTTGCATATCAATTCTATATTTATAATTAGATTCAAAATCAATATTATGAACGTATGTTTTGATACCACTGTTGGAACTCGTAACAATTTATAAATATATTTACGAATTAATACCCAGGAACCGTGCAAATTATTGACTTTGATTCTAATCTACAGGTATCGAATATACCTGGAAAATACGCAGTGGAAGTGTGATCTGAATTTGGATCGAAGTTTTTAAGCACTCCAAGTGTCGTGCCTCTATCGGTATCCACGCACATAAATTGAATCGGATGATGGTGCTAACGCTTTTTGAAATCAGATCTCAAAATTAGACAAACAATTCGTCTCGGTATAATTTTTAGAGTTTTGGTTGTGTCTCACACACAAACATACACCTAACTATTGATTATGATCAAAATATATATATATATATATATATATATATATATATATATATAACACATTTGTTTAATGGGCCAAGCCCATAGTGTGTTTTTGATTAACTTTATTAATCAAATCAAATATGATTAATTAGTACATATACATTTATATATAGTATTGTTATTTTATTTAACATATAAATAAAATCATCAAAACCTTTAGTATACTTTGATTCAATTTGCTTAGGTGTGTGACCCTATAGATCGTATAATATTAGCAATAGATTCATAATCTATAGATTATAAGTGGTCTCTAGCAAAACATTATAACCACCTAACATTATCTGACTTGTCGAACCTCGACAATACAACTTTATTTAGAGTAAAGTATAAATGATTTCAGGACATTCCCAACAATTTTTTACTATTTGCAAAATAATTTGTAAAGTGATATGCAGTTGGGTATGGAAGTTTGAAAGTTGTGGCTATTCTTTTTAACACAAAAAGTTGACAAAAAAAAGAGAGCATCCTTTATGTAGAAAAATAGGAGAAGTGTCAACATGGACTAACAAAAGTCCCTATTGCGGATGGTATGGTGTTGCGGAGTCATCTACTAGTCTTACTTTGTGACTTTTTTGGTTACTTGTGTTGGATTCAAAAAGAAATAGTAGGTTCAAGTTTAAGTTCTTCTCTAGTGAAAAGTGGAAAAATTTTGTTTGTAGATGGTTGTGGTTGATTTATGCGTAATTATGCTATTATAAGCAAGTAAATTTTCAGAATAAAACGTGTTTGGTGTGACAGGTAACAAAAAAAAAATAACTTGCATTAACAAAAAATTTCTTAGAAACAAAAAACAATATTTTAAACGGGAGCGGACCTGGTGGTGTGGTGGTAGTGGTCAGGTCCTGGTTGCTAACACAATCCGGGTTCGATCCTCCTGCTACGCAGAAACTAAGTCACATTGTTTCGCTCACCCACGCAGATATAGGTCCTTGCTTTCGGCCCATTTGAATACCCAGTGACGGAGTCTATCTGTGGGCTGGCGTCACACCCAGGGATTAGGTCTAGTTTGTCATCGACCTGGGTTTGACCCTTTTATTAACAAAAAAAAATATTTTAAACTGAAGAGAGTGATTTAAAAATAAATTTCAAATCCCATATCATGCAAAAAAATTGGATAAACATCTTTTTTTTTTGAAAAATAATCTTTTGAACCTTTATTTTCTTACACATTCAATAATTCGTTTATGATAAATCCAATGTATGCACAAAGTTTAAATATTAATAATTTTATATATTACACAAAAGCTATTATGAATATTTTATGTTAGATATTATTACTCTTCTAATATTATACATTATGAATCTTATATGGTTTTTATAATTTATATTTTAGTAATTTTGTAGTTTCTATTTTTCCTCATATTTAGTTGTTTTATCATATAATTTCTATTTTAAAATAAGCTAATACATTTTTAGTTTTTAATTATTTTATCTTTAAAAATAAATAACTAATAATAGAAAAAATTATAGTAATTTCTATTACTACGTTGACACATTGCAATAAAAATTAACAATTTAACAATTGATTACTTATAATTATTTTACATATTAAATTCACATTAAACGTATTTAGTTTTATATAATAAGATAATAATAAGTCGAAAAATACAATTAAAGTCCCTTTATACCAAGTAATTAGTGATGTAAAGTAATCTACCACTGGAGTATGAAAGTTTGATACTTTTTTGTTTAGAACTCTTTAAGTTTTGTATTAGAACTCTCTTGTTATTGCATTTAGAAATCTTTATTGTTTTACACTTTTAAAAAAATTATAATTCATAAGGATTTGGAAGTTAACTGTATGTTATTTATCAACATGTTATTTTATAAGATATTTGTTACTGCATGAATCTGTTTTAAAAGATCAGGTATGGACATAGATTTGTTACAGGATGATTGTTGGATAGCGAGTATTAACAAATTTCTAGACACCAAATTTTTTCCATTTTCGCAAAGTTATAGTTGAAAAACCTTTATAGCATAATTGAAGAAAAATAAATTAACTTCATTCCCTATGTATAAGCTATTTTGTAGTTTAATATTACTCTAACCACAAGGAACATATTTTTTTGTGTTAATCAACATTATTTATTTAGTTTCCCTAAAATTGTTTTAATCTATATCCAACGTAAAGATGATTGGTTATGAAATGCGACAATTATATTTTCTTATATGATTGAATGATTGTATACGTCTAACAATATATGAAAAGGACCTCTCATATCGAACTTATCCTTATTTGTTTGGCCCAAAAAGCAACAAAAAGGAAATTAGGTGTAAATGTGTAATGATGATATGATTTATTTAAATGTTCTAAAGAAAAAAGTTGCTTTGGTTATTTGTCAAATGAAATAGTTCAAATAATTGTTTGCTTTGTGTGCTGTTTTATAAAGATGATTTGATGTCTCCACTATGTGTAACTCAACAACTAATAATGCTTTACCATTAGCCAATTCATAAGGCCATATTGGACTTATTTTATACCTCATGTCCAATTCTTTTTTTTAGTATGATATTGTCCGTTTTAGATCCAACTGACAAGGTCCGCACGAATTTGTTATTGGACTCCTCCCCAAAAGGCCTCATACTATGTGGGATTGGACATTATTTATATACTAAATTTTCTCCTCTAGTATTTCCGATGTGGGACTTGATTTGTATTCCAACAATCTCCCCCTCAAACCAAGGACCACATTCACTCGTGTCTGGTTTTTTTAAAGGGTTTTTTTTCCTTCTACTTCGAATAAGTCCGCATTCCTGAACCGTGAGCTCCGATACCACATATTGGGCTTATTTTATGCCCCATGTCCAATTCCCTCTTTTTAGTATGATATTGTCCGCTTTGGGCCCAACTGACAAGACTCGCACGGATTTGTTATTGAGCTCCTTCCCAAAAAACCTCATACTAAGTAGGATTGAACATTATTTATATATTAGATTTTCTCCTCTAATATTTCCGATGTGGGACTTGATTTGTGTTCCAACAGACGAAACCACGGCCGAGCAAAAGCTATAGCCCCTTGTTTGATTCAGATGAAGCTTTTCTATCTTACTTAGGCAGTATAACACGCAAACTTCGACTATTGGATCCACCTGGCGATATTTCACACATTCGGTTCGTTGGAAATGGGAAGTTTTAATACTTGGCCCAGACATTAATAACAATACTACTTTTTTTTTTCACCTAATAACAATACTACATATGTTTGTTGTTTTATCGATTGCGTAGACCATATAATATTCGTAAAAAGGGGTCATATAATTAATTATACACATGCAGACAAAACAAACGGGTTTGAAATAAAGATTTCTTAAAGTAAGTGAAAAAATGGGTGATATTTAACAAATAAAACGGCAGAAGAATTTTGTATTTGAGGTAGGATGCTTTGTTGTCGTAAAAAACAAAGTTAGAATGCGTTGTTGTTTATCAAGGATGAAATTTGTGTATTAACAAGAAAAAAATCATTAATTTGGCACACAAAAAAAACAAGAAAAGCCATTAATTAAATTTTTGTTTTGGTAAAATAAATAATAATATAATTTTAGTATTTCGGTTATGAAATGTGATAATAGCTTAAAAGAAATTGATTTGGCTACCTATATCATCAAAATGCATTTATATTTTTGGTCACTTGTTCGAATATAATTTCACATTTAAGTGACTTTCCGGGAAGTGAGTTTCTGAAATTGTGCAAATGAGAACAAAATTCGAGAAATGATTGCTTGGTGATTTGTAGAGACAGTAAATAAGCTCTTTAAGGCCTCTTCTCGACGTAGCGCTTCCGCCCGTCAGACAGGATAAGCTCATGGGCCCAGTGGGGTGACTTTACGAAAATAATTTTCCAAAATCGTGACAGTGAGAACAAAGTACGAGAAAGCGTGTGGTGATTTGCAAGGATAACAAATCAACTCTTTAAGGTCTCTCCTCGATGTAGCGCTTCCGCCCGTCAAATAGGATGAACCTTTGGGTCTAGTAAAGGGCGTCGAGGGCACACAGGAGGAGCGAACAAAGTGTTACAATTTGAAATCAAAGTCAAATCCAGATGAATGTGGAGTCAGGGATTCACACCATCAGGGGTGACGATCCTGGTGCTTAATAAGGATGTTGCGCTCTACAAGTAGGGTGACTGTAATACCTCGATTTATGGAAAATGAGAAGAGTTTAAAAGAATTGATTTGGCTACCTATCACCAAAGTACAGTTATCTTTTCGGTCACTTGTCCGAGTAGAACTTTATAATTAAACGTGCTTGTGCTGGAGCAATGAAATGAGTTTCCGAAATAGTGCGAGTAAAGGCAAAGCATGGAGAAAAATCGCGTGGTGATTTGAATGGACAATAAATCAACTCTTTAAAGTCTCACGTTGAGGTTGCGCTTCTGCCCGTTAGACAAGATGGACCCACAAGCTTAGAGAGTGATGGTGGGGGCACATGGAGGAGCGGAAGGAGGTGTCATAACAATATTGAGAGTATTTTATGAAAAATCTCATCTAATATAAAAAATATGGAGGCTAAATGCTAAAAATCATTTTGGGAAAAAAGAGCAGTGTTAATTAGCTAACTAATGATTTTTTTGTTCATAAGATTTTGTTTCCCATTTAACATATTTAAGAATAGCTTATATTGGTCTATATAGTGCATCAAAAATACAAATTTTTCACCATATTGTTTCATTTGAAATCATAACTGTGGAGGGTTAGAACTCCATTAAATGTACTATATTTTCTATTAAAACTAGCCTCAGAGATATTTAACAGTACAAAATAGTTCAAGCCTTTGAGAAATTGTGACATCAAGAAACCATGGGACATAAAACTAAACCATTACATTTTTTGATACTAAAACTAATCCATAACATTTCAAAGTTCTAAAATTAACATTTTGGATAAGGAAATTACAAAACAATCCTTATGATGTTTGTAAATTAAAAAAGATGTTTGCTTTGTTGGGGGTAGCTTTATTCCTTTAGAGCCTAGCCTTAGCTAGGCCGGACGCACATAAACAAACTCCCTAGTTGATTGTGTTAACCAATGCCTTATCCAAGGACACATAGTCAAACCAAGGCCACAAGCCAAGGTGAGCGAGTATTCCCCTTATATGATTTAAATCTTAAGAGATAAGAACAATTGCCTTAGATGAATTATGAGAATATTCTTTATTGTATAGATATACTCGAAACTAGAAGTTATCCATAAAAGATATGGAAATATTCTTATTCAAAAACTATAAATATAAGGGGAAGAACCCTAATTCAAGGATCCAAAACTCTTTGATTAAATACTCATACTTGTTGTTGGGGGTAATTTTATTCCCTTAGCGTTTGGTCATAGCTAGACCAAGGAGACATAAACAAACTCCCTAGGAGAATGTGTAAACCAAGGCCATAGCCGATGACACACTGCCAAGCCGAAGTCCTAACCGAAGTAATCAGACTCCAAGCTCAGGGCTAACCCAAATCCCTGGCTCTCACCATTATCATGGCCCTAGAAAATCCCACGAGGAAAACGCTAACGAGGCCCCTGGTTTAGAAGCCATGCTGGCAGGAAGGCTAGAAGCCATGGAGAATATGATGAAGCGTCTGCTGGGAGTAGCTCTACCGATTATCAAGAGCACTCCTAACTCTTACGCGGATACGCCCTTCGTCAATGCTATCACCCTTAGCAAAGTCCGTAAGAGGTTTGCTTGGCCGGTCATGACACTATATGAGGGGACCACTGAACTAGACACAAACATCTCGCAGTATCGACAACGCATGCTCACCGCCTTTATCAGCTATGAGCACTTGGAAGTCTGTATGTGCAAAAAATTTGGAACCCTCACAGGCCTAACACTACTGTGGTACTATAACCTGGCCAACGAATCCATTGACTCCTTCGCTACGCTAACAGATCACTTCATTGAGCAGTTTGCTAGTAGCCAAATTCTAAGATGCACCTCTAACGATCTCAACCGAATCAAGCAACGCCCAGACGAGAGCCTGAAGGAGTACCGCCACCGATTTAACAAAGAGAAAGTGTTGGTTCCTAACTACGTTATCTCCACGACCATCTCAGCCTTCAGACAAGGCCTGCTAGTCGGCGATGACCTATACAAGGACCTCACCAAATATCCCTGCTACACTATGGAGGATGTATTCTCTAAAGCTTAGGACCAAATTAAATGTGAAGAAGACCCAGCATATCATGCCCCATGGGCGCACAAAAACAATCCCAAGGCGCATGGTCATTCAAAGACCACCAGGGAAGATAAACCTAACACTAAACCTGGCTATGAAAAATCCACGAATGGTGGCTCCAAAGGATGGCCGAAGCCCTTAGCAAAAGCGGAGCACAAGAAGTATATGCCCAAGACCTAGCCTGACATGTCCAACATGATGACCCGACTGAAATAGTGAACCAGCTGGAACACTTGTCACGAAAAGTCAAGTGGCCAGTGAAAATGCGGGCCCTCAACATAAGAGAGACACATCCAAATTGTGCGATTTTCACAGTGACCACGGTCATCTAACAGAGGATTGCTTCCAGCTAAGGTTCGAAGTGAATGAATTGCTCAGGAAGGGATACCTACGAGAGTTTCTCTCGGAAAAAGCAAAGGCGCTCATTCACGAACATACCAAGAATGACATCCCATGGGGCCAAGGCCTGACTCGCCAAGGCAAGATCATGTCATCAACTTTATGACCGGAGGATCAGAGGTAAGCGGAGTGACAATCCCTGCTCCTAAGAGAAGCACTCGCGCTACCAATATCCACCACAGAGTAGATGCCATGACAATTGACAAAGAACGCAAAGATGGCATAATAAGCATCGCCACCAACACCAAAGAAGAAGTAATAACTCCGCACCATGATGCCCTAGTGACATCGTTAAAGATTGCGAACTACCTCATGAGGCGTATGATCATCGAAAGTGGCAGCTCAACTAATATAATCTTCAAAAACGCCTTCAAAGGCTTGAGACTAGACGAAGAAGAGATCACCAGAAAGTCCACTTCTTTAATCGGATTCAGTGATGAAGTGAAGCAAACCACCGGAGAGGTAACTCTACCAGTATATGCCGGTGGTATCAACCAAAGAACCAACTTCCTTATTATGGATTGTCCTTGAGCGTATAACGCAATAATGGGAAGGCCCTGGATACATGATATGAAGGTCATTCCATCTACACTACACCATTCTTTGAAGTTTCCAATGCCTTGGGGAGTTTGAGAAATCAGAGGAGAACAAGAACGAACTCGTTCATGCTACCATACGACCCTAAAGCAATCGCTCCAAAGCCCCGCTCAACGGCCGCAACCGTGGAAATCTATGTCGAGCGATTGCACAAAGAAAGCAGCCCTCGAAGAACAATTCTACATACCGGTCAGGGGGGAAAGGCCACAGGCAAGAGACGAGCCTAACAGAAGCATGGGGATCGATCGAGGTAAACAAACCCCTAGTCAATAGTGCCCAACAAACTATGGGGCCCTAGCTAGGGGATTTTGATTTTATTAATGATTTTGGTTTTTCCATATTTACCTGTCCATGATGCAAGGGCAAGTCTAGAATAAAAATCGATTTTCAGCGAAAGAGAGATTTATTACCTAAGCGATTCTTTTTAAAGAAAAAGCTGGTATAAATGTCCCTGGAAATAAGTAGATCGAGCCTAAATGTTGTGGACTAGGTTGACCACGAAAACCTAGGTTAGTAATAACCAAGTATAATCAGTCAGTCTAAACAGAGAGAGCCGCAAGCATCAATGATGCTTGTGACTTCCTTTTTGTGGGGTGGGGGGAGGAATAGGGTATAACCCTAGAACCGCCAAGGCTAATAAGCCAATTTTAAAAATTCATACAATGCGGAGTAGCTCCTAACTAAAGTCCATCTAATGTCGACGGGCTCCTAAAAGCCATGGTCAAAACGCCATGGCAAAATGCGGACGGGCTCCTAATAGTGGTCGATGCAGTGGATCAAAACTTTGAGTTAGCAAAGCTAATGGAACATGTGCACCCCTGTCCATCCTAGCACGCGACACATAGAAAAACTTAAAACCGGTCAGTCACAATAAAGCTAGCAAAAGCTAAGACACAAAGTATCAAAAGGCTCGCGCCCAGGGACTAAATGTCCAAACAGGCAGGTGTGTCCAAAGGCCTAGTTCCCACCGAGTTCACGAAACTCACCAATGCTTTATGCCCACTAAGGCCTTGTGTCCACTAAGGCTTTATGCCCACTAAGGCCTTGTGCCCACCAAGACTTTATGCCCACTAAAGCCTTGTGCCCACTAAGCCTTTATGCCCATTAAGGCTTTATGCCCACATACCAATGGTTCAACTGATCTATGTAATAAAACACTATCAATTTGAGCCTAAGGCTTGACAACTGAGCGCTTATGAATTTGTGACTCATAAAGTGTAATTGGCAAGACTTTGTCTCACAATACTAGACTTTAATAGTCTAACAGTTATGAACCCATGGTTCCCTAGGGCTATATGACCCACAATCGGACTTGGTTACGACAACCACGGACCCCTGGTCCTCTAGGGTCGTATCCCCCAGGGATTAGATACCAAATATGAAGGTTTGTAAATCTAACACCTCATAGACCACAATCCACAAGGGCCATGTGCCCCACGCTTCCTCGAAGATGGATTCAACGACAAAAGATCTTGGATCTACCAAAGCTATGGATCAATGGGCCCCATCAGCGCGTCCATAACCAACAACTAAGAGTGCTTCAACCTTCCAAAGCCACAAGCCCCAAAAATATGAATGTCACACCCAAAGAGCAAGAAAGCCCTAGAACTCAGAAGAGAACACGATGAGCTAACATATTAATCCAAACTTCTTTCTGCCATGGGCCCGAAAGGATCGAACATCTAAAAGATGGACTCAGAGTCCATAGTGTGCATCTTCAAAAGAAGTTTGGAGACAATTCAATGCAAACCTATCTGTTACAAAGGCAGCTGTTGCAATTCACCAAGACCTCGATATTTATTCGGCATCTTCTCGATAGAGTATGGCTACCGAAGCCATACACTAAGAAGATGATTGAATGATAAAAGGTCGAAGGATGAAAGCAGAAAAAGAGGCCAAACATAAAATGGAAGAAAAAGCCCTAGGGGCATATTGATATTAAAATTTTTGGGCGTCAAGGACCCATAAAGTTTTAAAGGCCCTTCGGCCCAGAGACAAGTTCAAGAGCACGAAGGCCCGAAAGAGTTCAATGCCCACGAAGGGACCCTTACAAGCTAGACAATGGCGTTGGCCAGATCCAACGCCTACATACCAAAATAAAAGAAAATTATTTTACGCCTCAGGGGCGTCNTGTTTGGGGGGGGGGGGGGGGGGGAGGTTCATAAGAGAAGAGGTCTCGGGGCTTGGGAAATCAGGATGGCCCTTAGCAAGGGATACCAGCGTCACCTTAATAGGAGGAGCGGTCTTACCCTTAGCTGAGGCCTCTACGCGGAGTTCTTTTTGGACCTCAAAATCGAAATTGGCCAAAGGCCGACCTTTTTGCACCCAAGTAAAGAAGTCCTAAGCCATCTCCCATTTGGCCCTCACTTTTGCAACGCCTTCGGCCATCTCCACCTTGGCTATATCCTTGTATTCCTTCTTGGTTTTAGCCTCCGCTTGGGCAGCGAGATGATTCGCCTCTTCTTGGGCCTTCAGTAGCGCCTCTTTGAGCTCCCCGACTTCATGGCTATGGCCTCCGACTCCTTTTGCAGAACTCCAGCCCTTTTCTTTTCAACTGTAAGTTTTGCCAAAGCATCTTCACTGGCTCGTCGGGCCTTAGCCACCGCCTCATCCATGGCCCTTACGTCCTCATGCTTGAGATGGACAGTAACAAGAACCTACAAGGAAGATCAAAATCAACACCAATCCAAAGCATCTGAGGAGAGTTGATTATATACTTACTCCAAGAACCCTGGAGAAGAGGTCCTCCTTAGAATGAGCTTGCTTGTCCACTATATCGGCCACATCACTAGCTAAGATGCGGTCCACAAAGGCATCCTGTCGGGAATTAGGAACCTCAGTAGAAGCTGGAGTCGAAGAAACCTCCTTGATAGAGCGAGATTTCTTTATGGCAGGGGAGGCGGCTGGAGCCCCAACTATCTTCTTTATTAACGGCTTGCTGTTGATCCCCCTTTGCTAATGCAAACAAAAAGCGCTACGAAGCTTTAAAATTTATAAGCTTGTTTCCTATCAATCACACAATCCGCAAGTGCATAGATATGTCATTATAGTACTTTGGGGTCGAACCACAAGGAGCAAACCTTAGC